>KZ806958.1:316875-328331 GCA_000696205.2 Oncopeltus fasciatus | reverse complement strand
TATATAAAAAAATTAAATTTATTCTATTAATGTGTTAATGCACTGTTTGAATATTTCTTCACAGCGACTACACAATTGGTCATATGATACAGAGAATGGAAAAATCTTGTGGTATTTTACATGGGAAAATTAATTCCAAGCCAATTTCAAATATTGCTGAACTTGAACTTCATCCTACTGTTTATTCAGTGAGTGTTGATTAATTTCTTTACTGAATAATAATTCATTGGATAGATGAATTTAATTTTTCTGTAATTCTATTTTTCATTTTAAGTTTCATGATTCTGTACAATATTTAGATGTTTCACAACCTTATATCATATCTGCTTGTTGTCTTCAAGCCCTAAAGGTAACAGATGAGTAAAATGATAAAGGTAAGATGACTTTTTAATAATCACAAGCTCAAGCTCAATACAGCAATAGCTACTGCACTATCCAGAATAATTTTATGCCATTTGTATTTGTGTTTATTCATTTGTTTTGTATATTTATTAGGCTTTTAATTAATATACATCAGTATATTTTGATAATTGAAATTATTTTTTAGGTGTATTTAGTAAATAAAGTAAATAGATAAAAAATAAATAAGTTTAGTGAAGAGAGGATTAACAGGAATTTGGTCTTGGTAGTTGAAGAATTAAAAACCAAATTGTAATCAAAAAGTTTTTACTTTAGCCAACATTTCAGGGCAAATAGGGAGATGGGGAGAGAGAGAGAGAGAGAGAGAGAGAGAGAGTGAGAGACTTGTGCTCAAGTGTCGTGTTTATATCATGACTATATATAAGTCCAATAAAAACTTTTTCGGTTACAAATTAGTTTTTAATTCTTCAGCTACAAAGACTGAATTCCTGATAATCTTCTCTTCATATCAAACTTGACGATCAACAAATTTACCTCCAAATAAATAAGTTTAACTTATATAAATTCATCTCTAATTTTACTTTTTGTTATCTCAGAGTTCTGAAACAATAAAACTGCCAAGGATTTTTCTTATACTTATTTTACTTTATAAAAAAGAAAAAAAAAGAAAATAAATTTTTTGTGTAATTGAAAGGGATATATTTATTTGTTATAAATGTTATTGTTTATTTAAAATTTGGAATAAATTAAATTAAATAGATTATAAAAATTTTATATAAATATTCATTTATAGCCTAGCTGTGCATTATAAAATGATTTGGGTGTGAGGTGGAGGTTAATTTATATTTGCTATAAAAAAAATCAGATCATCATGTCCAAACATGTTAGATTATTTTAAACCATTGAAGAGGTATTTAACTGATAGGTCTGAGCTGGTTCCGTGTCCTCGTGAATACTTGGATCAAATATAAACAAACTTACTGTTGGACTAAATCATGTATGCACATATATAATATAGAGAGCCTTTCTCAGTAGACCTATAATATATTTATGGTACCCAATGAATGGTAGAAGTGAGTGGATGATGTATGTCTTTTTAATAATTTTACTTTTTTAAAAATGGGGCGGAAAAGGTTATCCCATAGAATTGGATGAACAAAGAAAAAAATGAGGATACTGCATTAAAAGGAATCTCAAAACTACAGAGGAATAGTATGTTTCTACTATCAAATATTTAAAGAAAATGCTAAGAATTGGCATGAAGCCTTGCAACTACTAACTGAAATGTCATTAGATCAGGCAGATCAAGCCTCAGTTAAATCAAAAAGCCCCCTTTTCATAAAAGGTGGTCAGCGGACAGGGCAAATCTTTGTAACCTATACAGGTTCTTCCATTCAGCCTTTTCGGCCAACCTACAGATTAGTCACCAGCTAATTATAATCTCATTATAGAAAAACAACACCCACATTCTACTTATTGAGGAGTGACCCTAAATCAAAAATCTGAGTCTTTAGTGTAACCTTCTGCATGTGGTCACAAAAATAAACTGTATTTGGCACCTCTGCGAAGATTACTAGATAATGAACAAGTAGATCATCCTGGACAGGTAGTCTGTACCCAGCTTTCTAGGCTTTATGACTCATCTAGAGAGTTTTAGAAACTAATGGAAAGAAAAGGTTTTCCCGTCATTAGTCATTGTACAAGTATTCCATAACACCTCAGTCACTGAAGAGGTCGAGAAAAGACAGCTTTTATAACCCCTTCATTGGTTCCATGAATTGGTGTTGTTTGTATTAACACATTTATTGCCCACCCTACTGCACAATATAATTGCGGGGGCAAATTATTTATTCTTTTCCCTTATTTTTAACCTTTTAAAGCAACTCTAACCTATTTTTCATTTACTATCCACCAGGTGGGTTGTGGGCCGCATGGGTACGTATGTTTTGGGCTCTGCGGGGCTTCATGATTTCTCTCAAAAAATAAACTTGTATGTAAGGTATATTTTAAATTATAAATATCAACAATGACATTTTCTTTTAATTAATCGCCCAATTAATGCATCTTTTTTTTTTTTTAAACATAATCTAAGCACTAGTTTAATAGAGGGGTTGTGCTCCATTTGGTCCTCCGATTTGAAGAATAATATATGATGAATTTCTATGAAACAGATAATTATTTGGCTTCTTCTTTTGTAAACCTTGAAAATTAATATTACAAGAAATGCTTATGTTTATAAAGATAAAAGTTTATTATGAATATAATGAAGCATACTTTCTTTTTTCAATAGTAGTATGATCTGAAAATATAAGAAATGTTAAAATCGTAAAATGATCTTACAAATATCGTACTAAAGGTACTGTTTATCATGAACAGAAGTACTTTGCTGAGACCAAGAAGTACTCGGCTAATTCGACTGATCACACCTAATTAATATATCACTACAAATTAAAATGAAGGAATGCATTCAAATTAATTTTTAAAACAGAAATTAAAACATAATTTTGTCCTCCAATGTTTTTTGTTTTGAGCTAATTTTTTGCTTGACAAAAAAAAAATTGATTTGGCTTGTTTGGCTAAAAACAAAATAAATCGTGAAAATAACTCATAATTCAGCTATCAGACTTCTTAAATATCTAAATCAATTATTGAAATTAAATACTTGTCTACTTACACGTAAAGGTGATTGGTACTGAAGGAATATGACATTACACAATAGAGACAGAAAAGTATTCAGTATGAAACTAACACTTGCACACAATATGTACACCCTCAAGGAAGCCCCAGAGTAAAATGAAGCCTTTGTAAAAAGCCCCCGCCAAGGTAGTAAGAAAGGCAATGAGGATCAGGGCCCGCCAGGTTGTTAAGAAATGTACCTTTTCAGTTCTCTAATACACTATTTTGTCCCTCTAATTTCTTTCTCAATACCTGGATGACTATTTTTTTAAATCAATCGACAAAGAAAAACATCAGAGACCCAAAAGAGAAATCAATCCTGAGGATAAATGAAAACTGGTTGATGCTTCATGTAGCCAAATGTGTGGCAAATCTGAAATTACCATCTTGAAATTGAGTTAATGCTGAAAGAATTACTCTGCTACTCCCCAAAGCTCAAACCATTGCAGACATTCTGCAACCACTAACCATTTGATGACTGTATTATTTAAAGCATGATCATTTTTTACTGAATTCTATTCCTAATTTTGCCAAAGTCCTTACGCCTTTGAATCAGTTATTCCATAACACCATAAAGCAAGATAAGCAACTTGTTCACTGTATTGGAGATAGCCTTAAAGTGCTCCAGAAATCTACAGAAAACCTGGCAGCAGTGTCACAGCTAACTTACCAGTCTATTCATGGAGATCTTACCATCAATGCCTCAGTGCTGGGCCCTATAATACTCCAGTAGCAGAAGAAAAGTGTTGAAGAACTTAATGTTTTTTTCAAGATCCTACCCTGAAAAAATATTTGGCTTGTCATAGGGTGCTCAGTGTTTGAGGCAGTAAAACACTCTAGGTTGTACATTTTTTTTTTTCACAATAAAAAATATAAAAATATTTATAAAANAAAGAATAAAAATATTTATAAAATTAAAATTAAAGTAAATAATGAGAGTCGCCTAAATAGCTAGACAATGTCAGCTCCTTTGAGCATAAGATGATATATTCGTCTCTCTCGGAGGTTAGACTCTTGACACTAGTGCTGAGAATTTAATAAGTTATCTAACTCTCCCAGTTGCATGAGTGGAAAATGTGCTTGCCCGGATAGCAGGCGATCCAGGTTCGTGCCCTGGCTGGGACAGTTAGATTTTTTATTCTATCCCCTAGCATTTAACACTCTAGGTTGCGTTCTTTTCAAAAGGAGTAAAGGCCTAAGATTGATTCTAATTTCTTGCTGATGCTCAGCAAAAGGAGCCATCCATTATCGATCTGAAGAAGATCCTCAGACTCAATCTCAAGCTTTACTGAGGTAAGTGTTTATGACAAAAGTGCTCATGTCTCTTGGCCTCATATGAATGGTTATGTTGACAAAAAGGACAGTGAGACACCCTTAAGAACTTTTGAATTTGTCCACTTGGACATGATTTGACTGCTGTCCAATTGAATGGCAAGCAGTAGTGCCTAACTATGATTGTGGTACAGATTGCTTGAAGTTATTTCATTTAAAAATATCTAGTCATTTATGATCAGTGAAGTATTTTACAACTACTGAATATTGTTTAGGTACTCCAGAAGAATCACAATATGTCAGGGTCTGCAGAAGAGGCTGAGATTTTCTAATGACTAACTTCTCTCATGGTAATATACTAGAAAAGGTCAACCCCCTATCAATTCGAGTCAAATAGGTGCATTATGTGATTTCATAGGACTTAAAATGTACCTTTTTTTCTTTTTATTGTCCAACAAACAGATCTATATTCTTTGACATTTTCAGATACTTTTATTTTTAGTATCATTATCAAAGAAGTTTTCTCTTATTAAAGAATTTATTTTATTTAGTAGAGTTTTATTTTAATTTTTGAAAACTTGTATTAGTGCTTCTTTTTTTTTCAACTACTTAACTACCAAGATGTCGATAGGGGAAGTATAAATTTTACCAAGATAGGGGAACTATAAAGAATTTGTAAAAATTTTTTCTAGAAAAACTTTTTACGAATTCTTCAGGCTTTGAATAGAGAATATAGAAGCACCCTTGTTAATTTCTGATGGTAATATTTGTTCAAGTGACATAAAAATTACAGAGGGCATAGTTCAGAGGGAAATTATAGGTGCAATGTTGTTTTTATTTTGTGTGCGTGTGTGTGTGTGTGTTTAGTAGACATAATTCAGCTTTCAGAAAGTAATGGCATCAAAATAATCCAAATAAATAAAATGTGAGAATTCTAGTAATGCCTGCAGATTACCACTTTGTTTTTGGATACTTAGAGGAAACTTAACAAACCATAAGAATATTGCACAATCAATAAACAACATAAATGTAGAAAAATTCAAATAGTCATATTTGATAAGCAAGGATGTATGAAAAAAAAAAAAGTTTAAGGAGTCAAGCTGAAACTGTCAAGCATTATCTCATACAACTTTCCCATTTCTTACCTAGGAAAATTTGGTAATGCTGTAAAGCACTTTTCTTAGAAAAGCCCTGGCAGCTAATGCTATTGTTAATAAAATGTTGGTATCTAATCAATGTGGTAGCTGGGAGGCTAATGACTAGAGATCTTAGAGCCTGGAGAATCGCTTACTATTGGCTTGATGGAGTTAAAGAGTCTCACAGTTCATAGATCTTAGCTCCCTTGGAACTCAGGACAATGGTAACAACAATTAGGTTCAGAGAATATCTTTTGCCAACAGAGGACATTTTGGGCTCTAAACATCTGAAGAGCCATGCTTTCTCAAGGAAAACAAAGTTACTCTTATATAAAACCCAGATTCATTTAGCCTTATTGTGTGGGTCAGAATTGTGGGCTAGGGAGTGTGAACAGGACCTACTCATATTTGAGTGGAGAATATAGGTTTAGTTTTGGTTAAAATCAGGGGGGGGGGGGGTTAAGAGGAAGGCATAATCATATGAAACCTATCTTCTCAGCTATTCATCTGTCTTAGCTTATATTTAAAATTCTATAATAATATTTATTAAAGTATGATTGTAAATGTAAAATATTCACTAGAGGAGTGGTACTCAGTTAACTAGATATTAAATAACTGAATAGGTCACTGAGTGGTAACTTTTCTTAGCTATTGTTAGAGATTTTTAATTCATATTTGATATTTTCACAGCATAGAAGAGTTAGGCTTCACAGGAATTATATTTTTTGTTTCTAGAAAAACAAATAAAATGAATTTTTGATTGGTATGTAATTTTTATTAATTACAAATTTATAATAAATGAATTTTCAGAGCTTATGTGACAAGAAGGTAGATAATTTGACAAGAAGCCAAATGTTCGGAATTCCTGTTTTATTGCAAAGAAGAAATTTAATTCTTGTTGGCCCATCATTAACTGGCAAAACATTTGCTTGTGTGATTGGTATTATGAGTTTGCTGTTTGATAAGGAATTTTATGATGGAGTAAGTTTTGTCTATTTTTTCACATTATATGGTTATTATATGTCCTGTGTTTGTGTGTGTGTGTGCTCGCACATGTGCGTGCGCGCGCGCGTGTGTGTGTGTGTGTGTGTGTGCGTGTATTATATTTAAAATTAAAAAACATACTGCCTGGCAGATAATCTTTTATTAAAAAATACATTTTTAAATTTGTGTTTTTTGGATCTACCTTGACCGAACCCCAACTAAAATCATCTTAAAATAATATCTACGGTCAATAAACTCTCCTTTTAAAATGCATACTATTCAATTAGAGTTATCAGACAATATCCAATACTTCATACTTAATCTATATTTTTCTCTAATTGCTGAGCACTCATTATAGGGTGACTGATCTCCAAAGATGGGATCATTAATTCTGAAAGCACTCAGCAATGAGAGAAAAATATATATTTAAAAGTAAGACATTTGATCCTTTAAGGAGCAGTTTACTGTGGAAAAGTGTGAAGCGGGAGGAAATGAGGTCTTGAACAAAAACCCTTTTAAAACTAATTCCTGCTTGATGATCTCATCATTGACAAGAATCTACTGAAAACTGCAGCATGTGCTCCTAAAGCTTTGGAGACTTAACTGTTTTCTCCTAAAAGTCCCTTTTCTCCTCTCTCTCTTTTCAAATATCCATTGTTTGGTTTTATTCTTCACATCCTGCCCAATATCTTTTTACAGGACCAAATCACCCATGTAGCTTTTTCTATGGTCACGTTTGGATTTCAGATCAGTCTCCTGACAAGTGTCATTCCCAGGAGTTTTACTTCCTGTACAATTAGGTGTATCTTTTATTTATTTATTCCTGAATTCACTTCTCACTGATGATTAACCTGATTGGAAAATTCAAGCTTCGTGGAGGGGTACTGCTTTGACATATTACTTCTTACATGCAGGTGCAGTACTTTTTCCATTGTTCCATCTTCAATGAAACTTCATTTGAGACAGGTTTTTTTTTTTTTTTTTTTTTTTTTTNTTTTTTTTTTTTTTTTTTTTTTTTTTTTTTTTTTTTTTTTTTTTTTTTTTTTTTTTTTTAATAGTAGCAGCATAGCCAGTGATCAGTGCACACCTCTATATAGCGCTCCGACTTTCCAACTATATTACACGAGTTGTTGGAAGAACTGTGATCTCAAACTCTACACTTACATGCAGTTAAGTGTCAGTGACATGTGAGTGCAATTTCACCTCGATGCATCCCGAGGATTACCCCAAAAACAGTGAGTAAAGAGAACTATTTTTGTAGCTGTCAAGGAGCACTGGGGAGAACAGGGGAAGACTTGTCTGGCCCCCACCTCGCCGCGCTAGGCTCTCAAAGCCTCCCTTATCATTTAGTCTGCTGGTAGGAGGCTCTGTGCGAGACTCATAATTCAGTGTTACAGGTACGAGACTCGGCCACTAGACTTTTTTTTTTTCTTTCTTTATTTTTTTTTCCCATCTCTCTTTCTCTACACATACACGGCAATTTTTACCACCAAATTATGGGATCCAATAAAAGCCGCAATAAGAGAACTCGCTCATCTGAAGGGAAGCCCTCAACTCCAGGTTATCCACCACCCAGAAGCCAGAGACCCGCGACTAGCCAGAGTCATCAGGGCTCGTCAATCAGCACACTGTCATCCCCGACTGGTGAAAACACTACAATGATGTTGACAAATTTTGCAGGCCCCAGCGACCAGAGGGCACTGAACAACGCCCCAGACTTCTCAGAATCGCTGTTCTTTACGCCACTGTCGAAAATAGAATAGAAACAATGACCGCCACTGAAATTCCTAAGCCCCCACCGATCTTCATCAAAAACATTCAAAATTTTCAATTGATATGCATACAACTTGACCGCATAGTTGGCAGAGAAAATTACAAATGTATAAGCAAACATTCAAACTGAAAAGTGTACTGAATTTCCTTGACACTCAGCGGAAACTGAGGGAATTTTTAAAGTGCCTCTCCCACTATTTTTTTTAGATCTGGAGAGAACTACCAATGTTAACTCCATTTATGTCTTCACAGATCTATACCACACAAAAGAAGTGGTGGAGAAGCCTCACCCTCACCGTGACTTAATTCAATGCTACAGATACTAACAAGTATAGTCATTCAAAGAGCAATTGTATCCACCTTCCCCGCTGTGTCAAATGTGGGGAAAATCATGATAGCCGAGAGTGCCAGAAGATCAGGGACACTCCAGCCACCTGTGCTCTCTGTTTCAAGAGTCACCCTGCTAATTATGAAGGCTGTGAAGCATATCAGTCGCTGAGGAAACGCACGCTACGCAAGCCTTCAGCCCAATGTGGGCTAGTTCCCTCGGCCCAATACCAGCGGGATCTTTCTAGTTCTCCTATGGAATGCCAAAGGAATACATACACACAAAGATGAGTGAATACTACTTCTAAATGATAGATATGTTGATGTCGCACTTATAACAGAAACAAGACTTACGTCATGAAAATACATCAATTTACCAGGGTACAGAACTTGTAGGTGCGACCACCCAGACGGTAAAGCCCATGGTGGGACAGCCCTTCTGATTCGTAGCTCTCTCTCCCATCACCTGATTTGCTCAGATCATTCAGGCTATCTCCAATCTACCACTGTGTCACTCTCAACCTTCAACTTTTCTATCCCACTCGCGGCAGTCTACTGTCCTCTAAACAAATCCATAACTTCCGATCAGTTCAGCCAATTCTTTGACTCACTGGGCTCCCATTTTCTCGCTGGTGGCGATTACAATGCAAATCATCTACAATGGGGCTCCAGGAAGACTAACTCCCGTGGTCGTACCCTGAACACTTCCCTTTTCTCCAGGCTCCTCACAACCCTCTCTCCGAATATCCCTACTTACTGAACTACAGATGGCAACCAAGTACCAGATCTCATTGGCTTTTTTGTCTGCAAAAGCCTAAATCCACTCCAATCCTTTACAACCATATTTAATGACCTTTCTTCTGAACACAGTCCCATAATCCTCACCTTGTTACTTCAATCCATCCCAAAACCGACTCATCTGTCATTCGTGAAAGGCCAAGTTGATTGGGATAGGTTTAAATCCCTCCTTGAAGATGCTATAGACCTCAGAGTTTCCCTAAAATCCCCAGAAGATCTTGATGATGCTGTACAATCCTTCACCTCTGCTATCCAATAGTCATGCTTGAAAGCATCCAAACACTTTCAAAAAACCTCTAAATCCCAATCCTTCAAACACCAAACCTCTTCCCATCCATATACAGTCTCTTATACAGTCCAAAAGTCGAGCCTGAACCACATGGCAGAAAACATGACTTCCATCCGACCACCAAGCATATAGTAAACTGAGATGTTTAGTGACGCAGGAACTCAGGTCTTTTCACAATAAAGAATTTAACAGTCATCTCTCATCACTCACACTCCCCCACTCCTCTTCTTATGTCTCCACCTCCTAAAGCCGTCATCCCCTCTGAGCTCAAATATATCCTTTCTCGCTTGCCTATACTCAAGTCTACCAGGTATGATTTTATTCTAAACCAAATACCCAAGCCCAAATTCTAAACCACTTAACCAATAAAACTTTCCTCACCTACCTCTACAACACCATTCTCCAAACCACACACTTTCCTCTCCTGTGGAAGTTATCCACTGTAATCCTCTTCCCAAAGCCTGGTAAAACCCCAAGTAATCATTCCTCCTATCGTCCAATAAGCTTGCTTCCCCTCTTTTCAAAGGTCTTTGAGAAGATTTTTCTTAAAAGGCTAATACCAATTCTAGACGATCACCAATTACTTTCCAAAACATCAGTTTGGTTTCCGAACCAAACACGTGGAGTGTTGGAGGTCCAACAGGTGTTTCATGTTGTAGATTTCATTTATTTCTCTTTCAAGAACAAGCAGTACTGCATTGGTGCCTTCCTTGATGTGTCGCAAGCATTTGATAGGGTCTGACATCGCGAACTATTGTTCAAATTAAAATCCATCCTCCCAAGCACCCTTTACCTTATCCTTCGCTTCTACTTAACCGATCGAATCTTCAGGGTCCAAAAAGGATTAAATTACTCCGAATATTACCAAGTGGAGGCGGGAGTTCCACTAAGTAGTGTGCTCGGGCCCATCCTTTACGTCCTGTACACTGCCAATATCCCCTCTCATCCTAACACACTCCTTGCAACCTTTGTGGATGACTAAGCAATCCTTTCTTCCGATGCCGACTTACATACTGCCTGGAAAAATCTCAAACGGCATCTCATGGACATACATACAGCTATATCTTTTAGCCCAAACTCTATCTAATATTACCCATCCTAATAACCCACTGGTGTGGTATATTCGGTGCCTGAATAGGAAATGGCTGCATGACCTCATCATTGCCAACACTTCCTAATAATAATTAAAAACAGAAAAAACAAAACTAACAATTGTAAATAGTGATTTAGGAGTACTGCCATTGTGCAGCTTCTCCATCAAGGGAAGTACACACTAATTTAAATATTTATTATTACAGTTTTTTTGTTGTTTTTTTTTTAAATTTGTTGCATATTTTTTATATTTATGTATGTATAATTTTTATATGTTTTATATTAATTTATATTATATGTTATTATTTTATTTGTTCATATTTATTATATCTTTTGAGAGCTCATTGCAAGATGCACGCTGTGCAGGATGTAATTCATAAATAAAGTGTTTTAAAAAAAAATTTTTTTTAATGTATGTTACAGTAGTATTTTTGCTTTTCTTCTCCTATGGAACTTCTCCGTGTCATGATGGAGGTGCTATTTACAGATATACACATAATTCTTTATTCACACATTCCATATAGAGTTACCTTATGTGGGTCTAAACACCCATAGAACTGAGAAGGCTCTTATTTCTCTCAATTATTCTCAATTCCATATTGCTCTTCTTGGGACTTCTACACTGAATATTTGGGCATGAATGTCACCCTTGTTATAGTTTGAGTGACTGATATTTAAATAAATATTTTATTTGGTTGTGGTTTTTTATCCCACGTAAATTTTAAACAATTAATGAGAGGGAATAGAAT
>KZ806958.1:288715-299872 GCA_000696205.2 Oncopeltus fasciatus | reverse complement strand
AAAAAAAAAAAAAAAAAAAAAAAAAAAAAAAAAAAAAAAAAAAAAAAAAAAAAAAAAAAAGTAAATAACAAAAATCTTTTCAGTCCAAAGATAATCAATGTTGCATTATAAATTGAGAAAAATTAAATTAAATAAATATCAAAATGGCTTATACAATTTTGATAAGCCTACCTAGTAATACACATTAATTCCTAGGGTTTCTATGAGGAAAATCATTAATCATTTTCCTTTTCAAAAAAATTGTGAGTAATCCATAACAGATTTTTTTTGTCGTGTTATTGTATTTGCTATGTTTCTTTGTACCATTTTTACTCATATTATGTTATTTTTGTACTTTGTTATTCTTTTTTATTTTCTTCAAATGTTCTTAATGTGTTTAATAATTTTTTTTAATAGATTCAAGCTCCTCATTGTTGGGTAAATATTTTAATTGATAATCAAAATGTTAAGCAATTTCCAGAGATAATCTCATTCTTAGAACGCCTCAATACTCCTATCCCACAAGCTGTTAAGGATATCATTAAAGTAAGTTTTACTTCTTAGTTAGTATGCCCCCTCCAGTTGCTTTTATTTCACAAACAATACACTACTCTATTTTTTTAAAACTAGTGTACCTTATTGGTAAGTGAAGGACTTAAAAACAAAAGAAAGTTGCTTACAAATATTTCTGAGAGTATCAATATTGAAAGGTTTTCCTGGGAGAATATAGTTGTTACACAGAGTAAAGCTAAAATGGCAAAAAAATTTAATAGCTATAATTTGGAGACCTTATTAAAAGAGATCAAATTGGTGAATTTTCTTGAACAAATTGACCAATTAAATAAATATTTCACCTCTGCACTTGTGAATGGTCAAGAATATAGTTATTTCTAAACATTTTATAGCTATTCAAGTAGAAGCTGTTATTAGGTTTAAGATGATATTCCTGTATACATAGAGTAGAAGAATAATAATAGATTCTAAGTTTGGTTTATGTAATTAGACCCCAGCCATAATCTATTGAGCAATAAATGATGAGTTAGAATTTGTGTTCATTATAGTTAAAAAATTAAAGACAAAAATTCTGTTGTTAATAGTAATAATCATAAATTATGTTATATTAATACTCTGGTTAATTTTTGAAAGTCAAAACAAATGAATTCGATATAATTTATTTCCTCTAAGTCTAAATCTTTTCTCTTTTACAACTGTCTTCTGATAGAGGCAGAGAACGGCCAGTGCCACAACTCCGAAAGAGAATAAATGATTAAATAATATTAGGAAATTTTGAATCTTTGTTAAAGTCAACTTCCATTCTTATATAATAATAAGGAAAATTTTAATAATTTAAGATAAATATTTGACCAATGGAATTATGCTTCCTAAGTTGGATAGCTATTGTCTTGATTCGTTATCTGAAACATATTTTAATCCTTAAGGTACTTTGTTTTTTGGGTGCATTAATATATTTTGAAAACTTTTTGAGATACTTATTTAATTTTCTGTTGGAAAACAATTATAAAGCATGATGCAGTAACTAATATTTTAATAGAAGCCCTAAATTTCTACTTAAAACATTCTACATGGAGAGCTTCAAAACAGTCTTCCTTCTTATTCGATATAAATAATTTTTTTAATTGTTTAACAATATAATTCTTTATTTTATCATTCTCAAAAGTATAAGAGTGATATTTATTAAATTAATTATTATTAGTGATATATCTACTTAAAAAAAATTTTTTTTAAGTGTTTACAATGTACAAAAGTTTATATATAATTATATTGCAAAATTTAAGCTTTAAGATTATTTAATGTCTACTAATTGATTGAATTATAAAAATGTATTTACCTCTTTATTAATTCAACTCTGTTGTTCATTTTTAATCTTCCCTTTAATACATATTTTTTTTCAAATTTTGATATGCATCTTAATTAAATTAACATGATGTTTACTTTAAAATTCAATTATATCTTTTAATTGCTTTATTTGCAGGCTATAAACAGACAGAATGAAGAAGAAAAAATCCACTTATCTATATGTGATGATATTTTAAAGTTTGGACGATGTCAAAAAGCTAAGAAATGCAAAAAACGTCATATTTTTTTTAAGGAAATAGATGCTCCAAAAAAACTTCCTGAGTGAGTAATGAATTTGTCCAGCAAATTTTCTTAGGAATTTTATTTTTAAAATTAAAAAAAATTAATTTGAATAAAGGTGTGTTTTTCAACCAAATATATCTTGGGTATAAAATACAATTAATAATTAAAGTATGGTCCATTAAAGTAATGTTATAATTATAAAGTATGGTTATCTAATATCATTAACCATTTGCTTGCCAATTGCTCTATCCCAAGCTGATACCATTCATTAGAAAAACTCTTGGACTTGAATTACAACTTCCTAAACAATTAATGAGAGGGAATAGAATAAAAAATCTATCCGTCCCAGCCAGGAATCGAATCTGGATCTCCTGCTATACGGGCCAGTGCATTTACCAGTTATGCTACCAGGGTCCTGGAAACTGCAAATTTACGTGGGATAAAATACCACAACCAAATAAAATATTTACAACTTCCTACTTTTCCCTTGACAAAGATGGGCCATTTATTGAAAACAAGTAGTAATCCAATGGTGTGAAGCCTGAACTGTATGGCTGGTTGAGGCAGGAGTTCGAGCCCATGAAGTTCTCAAACTTCAAACTTTTCTGTGGCTCGATGGGAAGTGTTAGGATGAGCTTTATCTTGGAATAAAACTCCTTTTTTGTTGATTGAAGCATGATTAAGATCATAAACTTTGCATGCAATCTTTCCAATTATTCAGAATTCATAGAGGGTTCCTCAAAAACAAATTCTATGGATAACATCTGCAAAATTCCAAAAAAAATGCAGATTATTTTTTTTTAATGAAGAGTTTTTTGACCGTAGATTTTATTATTAGATGATTTTTCTTTTCACTGAACCCTATGAACACAAACGCCTTTTATCTGAAACCGTTCACATTAACTTACAACACAATCCAGTTAGCGACAGAACGGACATAGAACAAATTTCTTCAACTTATTCAAACATTTTCAACATTATAAAAACCATTAGCCCTCCTTCTAAATAAACCTGTCAAACATTTTTCCCGGTTTCAAAAGCTACTTATTCCCAATAATATCCTTCCTTTTTTCCTTTGTCCTTTTCATTTGAAACAGGGCGCTATCTCTTTGTACCTTCCGCCTCTACGGTGTCCTTCTCANCCTTATTAAAAGTTCTGATGTTCAATTTTGATTTCATATGCTTATTAATTATAAGTTTGGAGTTTACAATTAAAATTTTTATTTTATTTTTCAGCTGAATATATATCTATAAATTGTTCTACCTGAATATATGGATTTCTTCACTTACTGACTATTCATGCAGTAGAAATCATGAGTTTTATTTTGTCATAAAAATGTTTTCTAAAGGTCAACAAATAATGTTTTTTATTTTGGAGGTAACTAGTTGATCGTCGAGCTTTATGAGGAGAGGTTAGTCAGGGATAGAATTCAGGGGGAGAATTAAGAACTGATTTGAAAAAAGTTATTTTTATTTTTGCCAGCCTTTCGGCCTAAATTTCAGCCCCCCAAATTGGTTGGTGGGGAGAGAGAGAGAGAGAGAGAGAGAGAGAGAGAGAGAGAGAGACCCCTGCTCTTCAGTAACAAAATCATGACTGATGATCAGTGATGATTTAGTTACTGTAGAGTAAGAGTCTCTCTCTCTCTCCCCCCAGACCCCATATGTCCTGATGAAGGCCTCAAATTTGGTTGAAACATGGTGAAAATAATTTAAAAAAATTTGTTTTCAAGTCAGTTTTTAATTCGTCAACTCTCAAGACTGAATCCCTGTCTAACCTCTCCTCATAATGTATTTTTATTGATTAGCTCTTTATTTCGTTATTTGATAGGTGGGAATTGGAAGAGTCGTAATTTATATGTATGTAATTTATAATAATTGTTTCATTTGAGTTTTATTTCTTCCTAATTTTATATTTTCCCTATTCTACTCAATGTTTTGAGCCTATTCTTTATTTTTTACTGTCTCATCTTCAGGTAAACTTGTGTAACAGTCAAATTTACTGTCTTAATAATATTATAGTATAGTATTGCTAATTTTCCTAAGCACTTGTCCACATTTTTAAAAATTTTGGCTATCCTTTTCTTCATATTTTGCACTTTATATTTTTCTATAAGTAACTATTTCCCTCAGGTCATGTTAATTTTTTTTCTTGTAATTTGATTATTTATGAAAAACATATTACTGTTACTCCTATGACATTGATTCCTGAAATCAATGGTCTAAAAAATGTCACTCCCTATCAAACTTCTGCATGGTCAATTTTCTAGCTGGGATTTTGCATTATTATGACTCATAACTGTAAGATTGCAAATAAATAAAGATATCTTCAGCTAAGCCCTGTAGAATTTGTGGCAGTTGGTAGATTATATGTTGTATATGTTCCAGAACTTACTTTGCAGTAACTTGTGACATACTTATCAGATTGTTAATAGGCCCTAGATATATCTTAAATGAGAATATATTATCAAAGAAAGTTAGAGAAGTATTCAGATAGATTCTAATTCACATTTTATACAAAATATTAATAATTTAAGAGGAGAATGAAATTATATATTCATCACAAAATGTTCTCAACTGCCTCTTAAGTATTATTTACTGAAAATAATTACGAGGTCTGTAGGATCTAATTTAACTAACACTTAACATTTTTATACAATAAATGCAAGGGAATAGGATAAAAACATCTTACTACCTCATCCAGGACACAGAAATTAATTTGAGATTAAATACCACAACTTATACAGTATTTAAATTTAACATTTTTGTGTCCTAACTAAGGTTCATATACATAATAATGTATATGAATTATGAAGAATATATCACCACCAGAACAATAAACTAAAATTTTGTATATCATTATTACAGTTTATTAACTCATATCATCATAAAAAAATACAAATTAATTTCTTTATAAATTTTATTTGTTTTCTGGGTATCCATATTAGGATATTTCTGAAGCAATTTCAATTGATTTCTAGAAAATTTTTCAAACTAAACTATTTAAGAATTTTAAGTTATATATGTTAGAGCCCCACTACCTTTTTTTTAATTTATTTTTTTTTTTTTTAATAAAACATCAATAAACCTGAATTTCCCCTAGTAAAGTTAATGTAGGGGGGGGGGAGATAATGACATTAAAACTTTTTGTTCCATCCTCAAGTTGCAATTAAAAATATGTAGTTACATTGAACAGGCATACAAAATTCTAGTTAAAAATCATAATTTGTGGGCAAAGTTAAATATTAATTGAAATGTAGAGTTTTTTGACTGTGGAGATTATTAGTAGAGAATTTTTTAAGGTTCGGTCATTGTAGCTCCAAAAGAATACAATTTAAAAAAAATTATTTCTTAAAGAATGTTGAAAATGTTTGAATAAGTTGATAAAAAATATTCTATTTCAGTTCTGTTGTTAATTGGATTGGATTGTAAGTTTTTGTGTGCAGTTTCAGATAATAGACGTTTACATTCATAAATATTAGTATGTAGGCAAATATTTGTCCATCAGAAGGTTAATGAAAGTTTTTATATTTAAAGGCCAATTAGTTGCCTTAAGGAATAGGGATTACTAAAGAGAGGAACTTATACTATAATTATACATAACTTTTGATCTTCAGGTTACACAATTGATACATCGTATACAAAAAGTTTTTTTTTTGTTTGTTTTTTTTTTAAGGGGAGGTTTACCATAGTTTCTAATTTTATTAATAAAACAATTGTTTTTGTCCAAGATCTCATCTTCACCTGTTTCAAGCTCTTCCTTAGTAAACTCTAATTTAATCCTAATCCACATTCCTAATCCCTATTGTCAGACTCCAGTCCTTACAATCCTCCCCTGTGACTTAAATAGAGATAGCCTCGCGATCTCCTGGGCCTTAATGCCTAAACTTATTAGGAGTGGGGTCGATGGGCCCCTTCTCCCTGCACAGTGTGATATTCACTTATTTATTTTATTATTTTTCATTTTTTTTTTATTATATTTTTTTTTCTATTGTAATTTCTCTATGTTATCAAATTACAAGATGCTAATAACAGAATGTAATAAATAAAGATTTATTAATAAAAATAAAAAAATAGAAAGAATTGTCACAACCCAAGTAGTATTGTCTGAAAAATATTGTGTAAGATTAAGATTTTACAATGTTTTGTGCGTGTGTGTGTGTTTGAGGATATTCTATTTTTTGAAATATTCACTACATCAACAGGGTTCTAAAGATTTAAAGTCTTTTGTTTGGCATTTAATAATCAATTATTTCTGAATTTCAGGTCTGGTCTTATAAAAATGAAGTGTCTGTTAATTCATGACCCTTCACATTATTCAGTCAGAATTTTAGCAACAAAAGAAAAAGAGAATGACCAATGGATTGATTTCAACTCAAATTATGCTATAATAGGGTTTAAAATGGCTAAATACTACAGGAAGAGAACTAACAGGTACATTATTATTATATTATTTTTGTTTTTAGGTGTGCTTGTGCAATACAATGATGAAAAAAGTTGAATTTAAGTGTTCATTTTTAGGGTGATTACCAATAGAAATAATTGTGCAGATTAAAAATTTTTTTTATTAATATACCTAATGATTCTATTTAAAGTATATCACATCCAGGATTAGATTATACATGTTGGTAGGGAGAAAAAACCAGCCACTGCAATAGGCTATATAGGCTCAAGTGGAAAATACAAGCTTATTATTTTCAATCCACCATACACCGTTCTGGCCAGCTGATTTTTCTCATTCAATAAAGAATGGTACCCAATCAGGGCCCTAGTAGCACACCAGGAATCCTCTGGTAATTACAAACAGAAGCGAAGAAATAAAGAATAACTCACTGTGCACTGTGAGCATTGAACCAGGGAGGCAATGGTGAAACTCCCTTTCAAGGGAATGGAAGTGTCAAAATTTTACCAATTTTCTAAATAATGAATGGAAGAAATACAACCCCTAAAAAAAGAAGAAAGTGTCCCATACAGACCAAGACACTTTTCCGTTTATGACAATTTTTCAATTGATCCTGTAAGTCAGGAAGATGCTATTAAGGTTATCAATGGCTGCAATCCTGACTTGGGAAATAATCAGTTTAAAAGAGGGCTATGAAAGTTTCTTCGCAGCTTTAGAGGGCTCTAAGAACAAAATCAACAACCTTTACATCCCAATAACATTCAATGTAGAAACTTTCTAGCCCCAAAAGTTTTTTCTCTATATAGAGGGAAAGTATTCCTTCAAAAATTTGTGGGTTCTATTTATGCTTGCAGCTATATAGCTACTATTGGTTTGGACTTAGGTGTAAGATAAGATAATGGCTCATATGCCTTCTTTTTTTTTTACACTACACTAGTAAACTAGCAGCTCATGACCACACTTTTATTAGCTGATGCTGTTACAACCTGACTAGTCTCCTGTAATTCTCTTGAGAAGGTACATTTATTTCTCAGCCTTTCAGCTTTTGTTCAACATTATGGGAGCACCTCAAACTTTTTTTAGAATAATTCCTGGTTGAATAGCAACATTTGTCCATTTTAATTCCATCTGGCCTTAATTTATAGATGTCATAATTTTTAATTAGCAAAAAAATCTACTGATACTAAATTTTATTCTATTTTTCTTTATTCCCTTATATTTTGCCCATTTTTGAAGTTTCTCTCGTGCCTTAAAAATGGGATTCCAATTTCAGAGTGCTGTTTTTTTATGAAGGGATATGAGAGTTCTAGATTTTTAAAAAATTTCAAGTATGAGCGGTATTATTAAAGATCATGTGATAAGAAGGATTTAGATCATGTGATAAGAAGGATTTAGATCATGTCATAGTTGCTTACTTCAACTAGCTATTCTTCAGTTGTTAATGAGGTGATTATTTCTTTGTTAGAGGGATTTATAGATGCGCCAGGGTAGGTCTGGGATCTGTTTAGTTCTCACAATTCTGTCCCTGCAGGTTCAAACCCAGTAATAGTAACTTCTTTTGCATGTTTCTACAATTTTCTGACTTTTTTTTCACTGTTACTTCAGGATTTTCACTTAAAACTTCTCTGCCAAACGTGTTTGTGAAGTAGTAAACAATTCAAGTCTGTTTTTTTTTTTTTTAGGTTTCATCTGGTCCTTTTATTATCTTTTGCCTTGTGATACTGCAAGCAATTATTAAGATGTATGTTCAAAAATTCCAGGGATCAGTCCATGTTAAAGTATTACAAGACAATGTATGTGGGATAGAACAGTATCTGGATGAGAAGTGTTTCCAGAGTATGAAAGAAAGACGAAATGATTTATATTTTTTCTACTCACATTTGAAGTAAACAAATTCTTCTAAGACTTCTGGCTTGCAGAGTTTTAAAGCAAAGTCTACATCAGTTGCAAAGTAGTGTAGAAAGCTTATTAAAGTCACCAAGCTTAATGCATTTTGGTTCCATCCGGCTTCTAGGCTTGTTTGCAGATACTATGAAGACACTTATAATGATAATTTCTACTTGAGCTTTGTCACTTCCAGCTTATCTCTTTTTATAGTAAACCAATCATGGATTTAGCTATCGGGGATTGTTTGGCTGCCACCAGGATACCATATAAGTGCAATTGTGCTTGCAGAGTAGGTCTGGATACAATGATTTTAAGAACTGTAAGTTTTTTAGAACTGCACCGCATCTCCATCAAGTATGATTTCTTAAATTTTAGTGAATTTTTTGTTAGTATGCCCTCCTACATTCCAGTAATGAATTTGAAATAGAGCATCATAATTTTAAAAAGGGCCTTTGTTTTATGGCTATATTATCTTATATAATGCGAATCTGGACTACTAAGTGCAATTGGGTGATTGTTTAGTATATTGTGAGAATATCCAGCGAGGTTATCAAGGGCATATGGAACTAACTGCTCTGAATGAAATCACATCATCCTCTAGAAATACTGGGGATTAAATTTCTCATCAGGAGTATGGATAGAACTGTTATTCACAGGTTGGGTGGGATAGAATAGAAACTGTCAGTTCACAAAGATATGGAGAGACACACTTGGTTTTTCTCCAATAGAGTGTGGGGTGGGAATTAGAAAACATATGTGTCACAGAACACTAGTTTTTATGTAGGAATTCTTCATCATTCCTGTAACATCTTCAAAATTCTTTGTAATTAGAGTCATTAAAACTAGCAAATTAAGAGTCATACATTAGTACCCCAAACTTATTACTTTTAAAATTAGATATTACAGTTCCTTGTAATTTACAGTCCCTTGTAATTTAACAGGTTTATCCTCTCATTCAAATGAACTACTACAAGCATACTAGCTAGAAGTTTATAATTCTAAATATTTTCTATTAATCTACTTTATGAATGCTGTGAATTCTCTTTTGAACTATTAATTTTCTTTTAAGGATCCCTCATGGGAAGGTAAATGTTGGAGATATTGTTACAGTTGAAACAGAAGTGGATACTCATTACAAGAGAGCCCGTGTTACTGAAATTTTATCCAGGGATAGCAAGCAAAACCCTGTTAACATTGTCATACATTTGATAGATGAAGGAGCAACCATGAAATGTAAGGTAAGTTGTTCCCAAACACATTGACTAATTATTCAAATGGAGTTTTTTGACCATAGAGATTATTAGTAGATGTTTTTTTTTTTGTTGGGGTTCAGTCAATTTAGATCCAAAAAATACAATTTAAAAAAAATGTATCAATCAAGTGTGGGTTGAGAATAAATTCATTCTTGATATGTATTCTCTCCCTGGGCCGATTTGGCCTCTTGTGGAAAATATTTCTTTATACAAGGATGAGTAACATAATGCAAATATGAAATAAAATTTATACTTGCAAAAATTACTGAAAAGAGAATATACATTGTTTTCTCGTAGTTACAAGTATTTCTCTCAGGTTTATATACATATATATATTATACTACTCATGATATTTATTGGAAAGGCCTATTAGGGATCTTATAATATATTTTTCTTAATAAATTAATTTTCAGCATACAAAAAAAAATCATAGGATTAATGAATAAAGTTTAACATAGTTTTGCTATTTTAAAAAAATCTTGAAATTAGAATGATTTTTTTTTTTTTTTTTTTTAGTAGTAGTAGAATTGGAATGCCTTTTAATTTCTATTCTGTTCTCTGACTGCTTAGCTCTTTTCGATTCTTATTAAAAATAATCTCTGGTCTACAATCATCCTGGTTTGTGAAACTTTTGATTATAATCAGAGGGTGTTTGATTGTGACTTTGTCTCTTAATAAGTTTTGTGCCATGATACTGGATCAACTCATCAAAGACATTGAGTATCCACTGAATAATTTTAAAGCAGTATTTGGGAAAATAAAATGAAAATGTACCCCTGTAGGGATTTTGGATATTTTATTTTAAAAAATATTGTCAAGGTGTTTGGATATTTATAAGAAAGAGAACAATTGATGATCATGTTTTTGAATTTCTTAATGTTTGCATGCATTTTTTTTATTACAAAGAAGGAAAAGCAGGAGAAAGAAAAAAAATTGGATCAGCAAAGTGGGTGTCTTAACCTCTGTTACCATAGCTGACAAAATCACTCATTGATCCAGCAAGCTCTCAAAGTTTCAATATTCGTTGATATTCCTAAAGAATGAAGAAATTCAAAACTATTTAAATATCCCAATCTATCAAACTAAGCAGACATTCATTCATGATTACTGTCATCATTCTTCTAAAAGCTTTAGCAAGAACCATAAATTTCAATATCACTAAGAAATAATTAAAAAAAAAAACAATATATAGTTGTTTTTTTAAGAGATATAAAAATAATTTAGTTGCCTAATTGTAGATTTTATTTTGATATTTTTGAAATTAACCTTTCGAAACTTATATATTTTCATTTATTATTATTCCTTTTTATTTCTTATAAAATTGTATTAGTTTTTTATTACCATGTATGTTGTTAAATTATGTTGTCTGTTCCCTTAAATTTATTTTTTTATTGAGTGATATTTATAAATCACTTTATTTATGTTAAATTTTTATTACTTTAACGTGTTAGAGTGAAAGAGTGGTCTTATTTAGTTAAACCATGCCAGGTTAAAAATAAATAAATCTTAATTAATTCCCTCTCTTCCTCCCCCCCCCCC
>KZ806958.1:251021-284818 GCA_000696205.2 Oncopeltus fasciatus | reverse complement strand
AAAAAAAAAAAAAATTAAAACAGAAAATCTATTGTTCATATTCTGTAACTTTCCCTTGTCTTGTGTTCAAGGATCCACATAAATCATTTTTTAGCTCCTTCAAAGTTTTGTGAACTCAACTATCCATTGCTGCTATCTGTAATAGTTTCAGGAATCTTCTTAGCATAGGGCTGAGATTAAACACCTTAATTAAATGGAAGGCTCTAGCAGTCTAGCAATATGTGCCTGTATTGTAATATACAGTGCAAATGTTCTTTCTTTATCTCATTCAATAAAAGATGTATTACTTTTACTGAATGAGATGATCACACTCATTTTTATATTGAACTGAAATTCACAGCATACTTAATAATTAATTAATCCTTTTTTTTTTTTTTTTTTTTTTTAANGAATACACTTTGCCATGGGTGGTATAGAATTTTTTTTTCTTTATATCATTTCACCCGTTTTATTATCATTTTCTCAAGTAGCTTACATAGTGAACAGGTGAGAGAGATTATCCTATAACTAGAATTATTCAGGGATTTTTTTTTTTTTTTTTTTTTTTTTTTAACATACTATTTTCTTAGAACAAGGTGAGAGTCTTTTATATTACATTGCACCAGATTATTTATGCTGTTTCAAAGTTATTTGTCACAAATTCATTTAGCCACATGTTCACAGCCTCCTTTATCTACTAATATTGGGAAAATTTCTTGCTCATATACTTCCTTAATATAGTGAAAAGTGATGGTAGTTTCTGAAATCCATCACAGAGCTCTCTTGTAGTCCCAAAAATTAATGCAATTTTTTTAGCTGATTTTTTTATGGCTGTGAAACATAAATTACACCTTTGAAGTGATTTTCTTCTGTATTCTGGAGTGTTGTAGCATAGCAAGTCATGATAGAGTTCAAATAATCTTCTTACACTTCTGCAAAATTATTTGGATTCTTTCACGAAGGTTCTCAGATGTAAGCATTCTGAGTATCCATCATGCATATAACTTTTTGTTACCAAGTTATACGTTAGCATGGTAGACTTAACTTAATATCTCATAGTAAGCCTGTTATAACATATGTATTTGCGTCAGTTATTTATTTATTTTTTTAATCTGAATTATATTGATTTCTTATTTTATTTTAGATCAAGAAGAAAAAATGAAGAAAATTGAAGAAATCACAGAGGATAGAGATTTAATAAAACAGAAATCTGAACCTATTAGATGGGCCCATTTGGACAAGGATGATTTTATATTAACTTTTGTTCCATTCTTTGATTCTCCATCTCTATTTTACTTACAAATAAGAAATAATTTTGAATTGTAAGTTCTAGATATTATTAATATTTATTATTAGGTTACAANCCTAAATATATATATGTATATATAATGAAAGCACTGATGGAAAAACTTTCATGACATGGAGATATTATTGTTAGAGATGAACCAAGAGATAAGTAAGAGGATCATCTATAATTGTGAAAGAAAAAAACCTGACTCTGGTAGAATGCTTAAGAATGAGTTAAGAAATTTTTTTTTTTTCTTTCCAAGTCTGATGAACTTAATTAAAATTCACAAAATCCACAGCCCTAATTTGGGTTTATGTATTATTAAATATGGAAGGGTTTGCCATTGGATCAAATGAAAATCATTAATCCCTCTAAATATGACTCAAACAACTGTAAAACAAAAAAAAATTAATTAATTTAAAAAATTTCTGTTTTATTTACTTAACAAAGAAAAATTTTATTAAGTTTTGTCTGAGGCTTTACTGAAATCAAAGTGTACCACATTTAGATGTGGGTCCACATTGGTTAGGAAGCATTTGAGATTATTTTTCAGAAACATTGCTCAATTAATCATGCTACAAAGATAAAAATCTTGAAATCAAGGGACTTATTTAAAGCTTTCGGAACACACTGTTATGTTCTTCAAGGTATAACCAAATGGTTTCTTTAATTTGAAAAATAAATTGTGCATGAAGAGGTTTTTTATTTTCAGATTTTTAATGTGGATGCCAAGTTTTCTTTTTTTCAAGTTAGCAATAATAACTCTCTTATATTTCAACTGAATTTAATGCAGTGGGAACAGCAAAAATGACTGGTTGTGTGTTTAGATCATGACTATTGTTTCTAAGCTTAATCTTGATGGTGCCCAAAAAAGTTACGACTCAAAAAAGTTTATTTGGCATTAGATTAAGCCAAGTCTTTATAAAATTCAGTTGAATATAATAATGGCTATTCATCTTTCAAGCTTTTGTTTTTAAAAATTTTATAAGTTATATAATAATTATTGTCATAATTATGTTGTATTTTTCAATTTTGAACAATGTTGATTAAAAAATTGTGAGTAACTGGTTTCTGTCTCATTGTATTTCTTATTCAGACTAGGAATTGTTCAACCTTCTCCCATGTATAATTAGTTCATAATTTTGTATTTTTAATTTTAAAAGTTAATACATTTTTTGAATTAATAGTGAGCATATTTTCTTTGTATTAATTTATGTTTGGTGTTGCAATTTTTTTCATAATAAATTTGTTAAACTGTTAACATTTTAATTACTTTAAAACTTTTTTTTTCTTTTGTTTAGATTGAACTGACTGTGGGAAATAACTTAATTACTTCTTCATTCCTTTGCTATGAATGGCTTGAAGGCAGTCATTGTTACAGAGTTTTATTCTCTCCTAGGAAATTCATTCTTGGCACTCATCTAGCCGAGCCAAATGATGATCACATGCCTGATCTTTTGAATTTAGCTTCTGAAGCTAAGTTAAAGTTTGAATGTCCTACAGGTTAATTTTCTCTATTTTTTCTCATTCATATTTGAAATGTTTTAATTTCAAGTAAAAAAATTATTTTTGAGAACCTCTTTCATGGGTTTTTATTTTAATTTTTTTACTATTGCAATTTGTGTGTGTGTGTGTGTGTGCTAATTGTTTTACCCTTCTCAAGGAATTATACCTGCCCATCTTAAATTACTTGTATTGAACCTCAATGTTATAATGATTACTTGCTTATAGATCTAAACATTATATAAGCTTTCAACTTGGTTTCTGAGACATATTATCATTGTATGCCTAGGCATTTCCAAACTCTTCATTTAACTAAGTAAATTGAAATTTAACCTACTAAATTCAGTAGATTTCTTATGCCAATGGCTTCTAGAATAGAAGTCACACTGCTTATCACGTCGCCAGTTCAGGATCTAAATGTCGTGAGTCATCTTTATTGTCTGAGGGCTGATAAGAGAGTGGCCTGTTGTATTCAGACCTTATAATGATAGTGCACTCAGACTTTAATGCAAGTTATTTTTTGAATCAAAGTCTTAACAACCAAGGGTCAAAGTAAGAAAACCTCACCAAAGTAAAATATTTCAATGATCGGGGATTTTTGTAGCTGCAGTGCCTTTCAGGGATAACTGACGAGAAAGTTAGTGGGGTACTGGAGTACTCTTGCTTTAAAGCACTATTTTTTAATTTTTGCCCCTTAAGTTTCTATGCACCAAAAGAAACTTTAAATTATGAGAAAGAATATTTTCAGAAGGAAAAACAAGAAAAGGATGTAAAGAATGTTTTAATATCAAGTAGGAATGAATTTTTTATTTTTCTACCAGAAGCAATATTAGAGGTCCTTGAGGAAAATTAAAAATATCCTAAGTTTTCTTGAGCTTTACGAGGGCTGCAATGAGTGAAGAAAGATTTTGTGGCATTACAGAATATCTCAGAAATACTTGGCTGATGTCCAGAGATCAAGAGCTAACCAAGGTTTTAATCTGTGGACAATTCTTGTTCATGAGTATAAACTGTCTACCAACCACACATTTCTATTTAAAAAATACATATGATAGCATCAAGCTCACTCAGACATAAAATTCTGTCTTAGATGAATGTGCCCATCAAAATGATTGAATGAGATATGTAGAAGTTAGAGAATCATCAAGTCAGGAAAAATAAAATTCTGTAAAATTAGAATAAAAAAATTAAATTCTACATGAGCTTAGATCAAACTTCAAGGATTGGTTGTTCTGGTTATGCCAGGATGAGTGTTTTTGACCTGAGAAGACTAGACTTTTGGAGGTAACCCTTCATCAAGTAAGATCTGAATGGCTGGCTTTATTTAAGCTGGAAGTCAGTATAGCAATAATGGACCCAAAAAGTCTCTTATAAAACAGTAACCAGAGGGTGGTAGCACTGAACAGAGTCAAAACTCATTGAAGAGGTCTTAATGGTCATTATAATACAATTTTTATAAACAAATTTTTTTTTTGTTTTAAGAAAATTAATTTTGACTTAACAGTCTGTTTTTATGAAAATTACAATCCTTTTATAAACACCAATTGGCTTTAATGATATTCTCTTGGAATATATATTATTTAATTGTAAAAAAAAAAAAAAATAAAGCTCATAATGTGTTTCTATATTTTAATGCAAGAAAGCAGATAAAGAAAGCAGTTTTTGTATGGGAGGTAATTTTATGAAATTGAACCTGGTTTTAATTGCAGCTCCCGTTAACAGATTGTTCCATAGCTCATCACAGTTCTAGTTACCGTTTATTCCTCTTTATAGAGTTACTAATACCTAATGCTGATTTTGATAGTATAAATATTCTGTAGAGATAATGAAATAGATCAAGTAGAACTTTTGCTCATTTTCATTAAAAAATTTCAGTTTTCATTAAAAAGTTTATGCTCTCACTAGTAACTAACAACACTTTGTGTTAGATTTAAATGATTTTATAACCCTACAAGAACTAGCAGTAGATTTTTTTAGTTATTTTTATTTAAAAGGTGATTTTTTTTTAAAGGTTTGATGGATGAAAGCCAACGTAGATTAGACCGAACTCTGATGAGACAAGCTTATGTTATTGTTGAAAAAGCTGGGCCTCGCGGTATCAAACAAGCTTCTTTAGGAAGTCTTCTTGCCGTCCCTTCTCTTCAGGCAAGGAGTATATGTAAGCATTTAGTCAAAAGACAGCTGGTGCATACTTCACTATTGGATGTTGGTCGGCAGCGCATTACTTAGTAAGATAATTTACTTAATTTTAATGAAAATGAGTTACATTTTGATCTAAGTGCTTTATATTTTTTTCCCTCCTGTCCTGGTTCAAAAGAAAAATAATTAAACTATGATGATGATGAATAAAATAACAATTGCTTTTTACAGCATGTCAATAAATTAATCATGATCTATTTATCATGATAATATAGTGTTAAGTTATACTTAACAGTAGATCCAGATTCTCGATTTGCTACTCTAATCTCGAACTAACTAAATTAGCTTGAACATGAATAAAAAAATAAAAAAAATTATTTCCATGTAAGAGCTGTATAATCTAGGTGAGTTTTCCTTGTCTATCATTTTCATTTAAAGTGAATCTGAATGGAGAAATTGTGATTAATTTGAGCTCAAAAAATGAGAAAAAGTAATGAGGAAAAAATATAAGTTTGATAAAGCTCTTTCTTGGCAAATCATTTAGGGAAGGTAGAAAATATTTAAGAATAGCTAGGTAACTCATCAATTTTATTCATAAATACTTCTTCCAGGCCTGACCTTGTAGAAGTATTTATGAATATTCTTGGAGACCATAGAAGCCTACTTGAACATCATCAATTCTAGTTACATTCCTAAATAATTTCCTAATTGTGTACTCTTGATTAAAATGTTACTGAGTAATAGATTATAAATGCTATAAAGTGACATTTTACACCTATTAGGTACTGTAATAAAGATGTGTATAAAAAAATTGAGCATTTTATCAAATTCAAGATTTCAAAGGACTGTAAATGTTTTGATTCTATTTAATATGAAATTAATAATCCCTTTAGAGCATTTCCTAAGCTTGTTGAACCCCATTTGATTTCTTCAAAAATAACACCATTTTAGTTATTTGTTCTAGGAAAAAACATGGCGTATCCTACGAGATTCTTGTAATTTTTGAGGCATTACTGAGAAAAAAATTTCACAGCTGCTGAAGCAGCTCGTGAAATTATTAAATTTGAAGGGGAAGATGTCCGTGACTATTGTGCTTTGCAGTATTGCTTTGCCAAATTTAACAGTAGATATACGACGTTGGAAAGAAAGAATGGCTCTGGGCTACCATTAATGGATATTGATGTGGTTCTGCAGGAGTCAAATCCATCCACAAGTATTGCATGAGCGATGGGTGATGGGTGATATGTAGATAGATACTGTTAGTCGATATCNTATATATGTATATATAATGAAAGCACTGATGGAAAAACTTTCATGACATGGAGATATTATTGTTAGAGATGAACCAAGAGATAAGTAAGAGGATCATCTATAATTGTGAAAGAAAAAAACCTGACTCTGGTAGAATGCTTAAGAATGAGTTAAGAAATTTTTTTTTTTTCTTTCCAAGTCTGATGAACTTAATTAAAATTCACAAAATCCACAGCCCTAATTTGGGTTTATGTATTACTGCTGGGCCCATAAATATGGAAGGGTTTGCCATTGGATCAAATGAAAATCATTAATCCCTCTAAATATGACTCAAACAACTGTAAAACAAAAAAAAATTAATTAATTAAAAAAATTTCTGTTTTATTTACTTAACAAAGAAAAATTTTATTAAGTTTTGTCTGAGGCTTTACTGAAATCAAAGTGTACCACATTTAGATGTGGGTCCACATTGGTTAGGAAGCATTTGAGATTATTTTTCAGAAACATTGCTCAATTAATCATGCTACAAAGATAAAAATCTTGAAATCAAGGGACTTATTTAAAGCTTTGGAACACACTGTTATGTTCTTTAAGGTATAACCAAATGGTTTCTTTAATTTGAAAAATAAATTGTTCATGAAGAGTTTCTCTATTTCTTTAGGCCTAATTAAAAGGGGAAATCCAGATATTTCTTCAAATTAAAATTATCTTTGTCAGACAGTAATATCTGTTATAAAAAAAATATATATATATATATCTGTGTGTGTTAATACCACACACTCAGCTGATTCTCAGAAGGATTTACTACGAATAAATTGAGTTCCTCGAATGAATTCCTATGTATCAAAAAACTTTTAATATGGAAATATTTTTAACACAATCGATATTTATCTGAAATTTCTTGATTTAACAATTATTGACTACATAATTATTGAGACCAACTTGTATACCTTACATGTACTTGTAAAGAACAAAAGATTTATCTTCCAAATCTCCTGTACACCTTTGGTAAAATTCACCATGAAGTAAAATATATAATTTTTTAGCCTAATAGTTGTATTATTACTTGTCAATGAATCATCAATTGTAAATTACTAGTCAAAGAATTGTATTCACTAAGGATTTGTGCATTATATCATAAAGGATTTATTTCCATAATTTGTCCTTAGACTTTTTTCTATTTTTTAAAAAAAGAATACACTTTTCAAATAATGATAATGTTAAAAAAATAATAGAATGTATGAAATAGAAATTATCTTAGAAAAAAATACTTGAAATATTAACTCTTGGGCTTGATTTGGTTATTGATGAAATTTCAGGGAATTCTGTGGACCTGTGAAATAATAAACTAAACATTCTCTGTGAATATTAAACCTGGGACCTTTGACTCAGTAATTCAGTGCTATTTGAACTACTACCTTAACCAATTCAATAAATAGATATTTCATACATAACTATATTTTTTTATTAAAGGAGAAACTATGTATTTAGTTATTTATGAGTGTCTCTCCAAGTTGCTAAGAGGCTCTGATGATAAAAGCTGTATCTTTCGAAAGCACAAATAAATACAAAGTGAAGTGCTTAGAAGGTTCTTATTCTTTCATCAACTAATTTATAACCTTCTACCCCAGTAATAAATAATTTTTTTCTAAAATACTTTTTAAAAATTGTATTTCCAAATCACCCTCATGTTTTAAATATATTAATGTTAGATGCAATGGTTTTACTAAAAATCAGTAAATTATTTTTTGATTATTTGGCACTGTTAAATAAGAGCACACAAAACTGGAGGTTATATGCCTCAGGGACATACTCATCACCATGTACAATAGGCAGTACTTGGAATATTCATGCTCCTGTGGAATATACAAAGCAGTTAATAAGATCAAATTCTAATCAAAATCAAATAGTCATATACTCCTATTTCTAATAATCTGTAATAAAACCTAGGACATGGTGAATCCGCTTAGTTAATGCATTTTTTTTATGGCAGTTATGGTTCACTATGAAATTGGTCTTCAGTCAAGCCATCTTTTGCTGAACTGATATTTCAGGTAGTATTTTTGTCTATCATAATACCTGCAGAGCTCCCTTCATTTTCTAATACAATTAGGATAAGCAGTTTTTTCCCCACTAAATATTCTTTGCCTAAAGACTGGGTTTATAAGTTTTTGGCATTTTAATCCTTCCAAATAAATTTAATTTAAATACTTAAGTATGGTATTTGTTACAATTGTCTGTACTTTAAAATTAAAGAAAAAAAGTTATTGTCGTATTTATTCTTTCTTTAAGGATTCCTAGAAATATAAATATATTATATGTTGTGTCCTACATGTTACAAAATAATTACTATAATTATTCTATGTGTAATTAATAAATATGTTATTATTAATGAAGATTAAGACATTAATTATTAAACAATAATTGATAAAATAACTTAAGTTAAAAACAAATATAGTCTAATTACTGACTTAAAAAATAACTTAACACAGATACAATGTCACTGACAGCTTACCATGCCTATGCCGTGTTTAGGGGCTAGAGCTCTCCTAGACAAAGAATAGCTTTGAGGAAAAACAATAATCAAAGGACAGGAAGTGTGATTTTGCACTCAAGGCTGATAGTTCCATCCGGCTGAATTTCATTCAACCTCTCTTTGAATCCCTAGTAGCACCTCATCAGCATACCCCACATACCCTAATAGCACTCATTATTTTTATATTTTAATAAAAGATGAAATACCAATTTTCACTGAACTTTTGATTGCTTTTTCTCGACTCAAATTAAATTAGACTAGTTTAAAATAATGAAGAAAGAGAACTGCTGCAAAAAGTGGCCTATCAATCCCCTTGTAACTTAACCACTTCAAACAGCCCTGCATCATAATTCAAAATGGTATGGTTTTATGACTGAAAATAATCTAAAACTTTAAGACCACTTTCAGGTTTATAGTGAAACCATTACCTGGTAATACTGCCACAAACAGGGAGCCAAGAAATTGGTCATAATGAAGGGTAATAAATAAGAAGCTTAAATAAAATAAGTAAATAAACGGAAATAGAATGATGTTTTACTAAAAATAAAAAAAATTATCATAAATAATGTATAATTTTGTACATAATAATAAATATTAATGCATGTTTTATTTATTTTTCCTCCAGGTTATCTACTCTTGAGAAGGAACTGAGTAGAAATTTGGATAATCATATTATAAAGCCTAAAAGAATATATAAGGGTATGGTATGTGCTGTAAAAAATTCTGACAGTCTTACGTAAGTGCCTTTCAATTTAATATTTATACTAAATTTATAGAAATTTAAATTCTCCCTTAAAATTGTAAAATGTCCAGGAAATACTTTTTTTTTACTTAGCCATTGTATTGTAATAAAAAAAATTGAGAATTCTCCCTTTAATTAGCTGGGGTTTTTTCCCAGTATTTAGAGCCAATAAAATAAAATAGCCATAACTTCAATGCTTTATTGAAGCTGCTGTTTCATCTTTCATTTTACTTATTTAATTTGGAAAAGAGAGAGTGAGAGAGATACTTTTTCAATTTGTAGAGATACTTTTTCCACCCATGGAACTGAACCATACCCTCAGAGTAGATTAGTTATATCTGGTTGATCACCGTATATTTTCCCACTTATTAAGTACTAATTTTTTAACTACCGCTTTTACATCATTGAAGGTGACTTTTGTGTACATCTCACCATCTTTTATCCCTTTCTTTGCTAGTATGTCCACATTTTTATTGCCTAAAATTCTGCAGTGACTAGTTATCCATTTAAGTGTCACTTTGCTACCTTTCTCGTTGACGTGATCTATTACAATCAGAGTATCCATTGTGAGATGTTGGTTGGTGAAAGGGCTTTGTAGAGCTAAAAGAGCAGATAAAGAGTTGGTAAATACAGAAATGTTTTTTGATAGTGGCAATTTAATATTTAAGGCCTTGTTTATTGCGTGAATTCAACAGTGAAAATGCTTGACATCTGCGGCAAAGAGAACATGATGGGTCTGCCATCTAATAAGAAAGTTGATCCAATGCCTTCAGAGGTTTTTGAGCTGTCCGTATAAATGCTTATGCAAGATTTTTTATCTGGGACAAGCTTTTTATAGTTATTCTGAAATATGATGGTATCCTTTTTTATGTACTTGGTGAGAGTTAGGTTAATATGTACAGGCTTGAGAGACCAAGGTGGTTTTGGAGAGACTGACTGAGGAATAATCTGTGGAATTTGTATGGCATATTTTCTAATGAGGTCATGAGCTCTTCTTGTAAAAGATGATGAACCAATGCGAAGTGGGCAAATTTCTGATAGTGTTAGACTTGGCTTTAGGGGATAAGTGGGTGAGGCCAAGATAGAGTAATAATATCTGAGAAGGAGTTAGTCCCTACGATGCTCGAGTGGGGGTTCTCCAGATTCTGCCAGCCGGCTAAGTGCCGGACTACTTCTAAATGCACCCAGTGCTAAGCGTATGCCGCTGTTGTGAATGCTTTCTAGCATGGAAAGTGTTCTAGGTGAAGCTGAGCTGTAAATAATGCAACTGTAGTCCAATATCAAGCTCCTATGAAGGAGAAGAATCCATGAGCGATCACCGCCCTTTGATGTATTTGAGATCATCTTCAATATATTAGATGACTTAAGGCATTTCGCTTTAAGTTTCTTAAGGTGTGCAGCCCAGTTAAGGTGAGAATCTAAGGTAAGACCTAGGAATGTGGTTGTATCCTTTTGTATTATTTCCCTGTTACTAATGAAGAGGAGTGGGGGGTTCATTGTCTTTCTTCGTGAAAAGGTTACGGCAACTGTTTTCGTGTTAAAAATTGTAAATCCATGTTCCATAAGGAACTGCAATATATTGTCGAGGGTAGTGAGAGAAGTAGTGATTTTGCCCTGAAGAATAAATGACCAGGTCATCTGTCAGCAACATACCACTAACAAGATAAGCGATTTTGTCTAAAATACTATTGGATAGTATGGCTTTGGAAGCCATTGTGAAGTTATTAGGACTGACCACCGATCCTTAAGGGAATCTGATCTCTTGAATAAATTCTTTAGACAGGCTGTTACCAATTTTGATTTTGAAGGACCTGTGGGTGAGAAATTCTTAAAAATACTGAAGAATATTTCCCTGAATTCCCATTAATGCCTTTTGAGGATGAGCCTTCTTCATGTACAATCAAATGCGTTCTTTATTTATGTCTATGAATACTGCGACTACTTTTTTTTTTCTCGTTAAAGGCTTCGAGGATTTCTGATTCCAGTCGAATAAGGTTGTTGCATGTGCCTCAACCTGCTCTGAATACACTTTGCCATGGGTGGTATAGAATTTTTTTTTCTTTATATCATTTCACCCGTTTTATTATCATTTTCTCAAGTAGCTTACATAGTGAACAGGTGAGAGAGATTATCCTATAACTAGAATTTCGTTTACAGGTTTTTCTTTTTTTTGTTATTGGTATGCCAATAGATTTAGTCCACATTTCCGGGAATGCTTCTGATATAAAGATTTTATTTAAAATTTCAAGATGACTAATTTAATTTCATGTGAGAGATTTTTATTCTTATTATGGTTATATGCTTATTATTACATTATCTGGATCTGTTGTGTGTGAAAATTCGTGTAAATTAAATTCGAAATTCATAGGATTTAAGGGATCATGAGTTATTTCAAGAGGAACAGATACCTCTTCCTCTTTTTAATCCAGTAATTCTGGCAAATAATGGTTACTTGTGGTGATTGATGCGTGATGTTCTCCAAGTATATTGGTCTGTGAGTATATCGGTGCGATACACGAGGATTATAACCGGATAGTGACCTGCCCGACCAGCTGAGACTAGATTAAGTTTTATACTAAATTCATATATTCTTTCTAATACCCAATATTATCATACTATTAATTTTAGTCTACTTCATTTTTTTAAATTTAAGTATTTAAGTTTATTTAAAGTTTATTTTATTTGTAATATGAATAAACCACCTGATAACACCTACCTCAGTCGGAAAAGACAAAAACGAAGTTGGAATATTATTCCAGACCAAAAAATAAATGAAAGTAGAGACGGAAAATAAACAATAATAAGTTTCTATAATTGAAAGAGTGAAAGACGGAACTCTCAAAGGAGTCTCGCCCTTTCACTATAAAAAGCAATAAATAATTTATGTGGGGAACCCAACAATATTAAAAAATTAAGGAATGGTTCAATTTTAATTGAAACAAAGTCTAGGGAGCAGTCGGAAAAACTTTTGAAACTAACGAGTTTTGGAAGTATCTATAAAGTCTGGGTAAAGCCTCACGACGAACTTAATATCAGTAAAGGAGTAATTTTTTGTCCAGATTTAGATGAAGTAGAGGAATCTGAAATATTAAATGAATTGAAAAATTACCATGTTATAGAAGTACAAAGAATAATTTCCAAAAAAATTTTCAATGGGAAGGAAAACCCACTTATATATATTAACTTTCTCCCTCCCAACCCTCCCTGAAATAATTAAGGTTGGGTATCAGAAACTAAAAATCAAAATGTATGTACCTAATCCTATTAGATGTAGGAAATGTTTAAAATTAGGACACTTTATCGACTCCTGTACTAACCAAACCATATGTTCGTTTTCTTCAAAGCCAGAACATAAAGGTTCACCATGTGAAACAATCGTTCCTCACTGTGTGAACTGTAAAGGAACGCATCCCAGTGCAGACATTAAATGTCCCAAGTTTATTCAGGAGAAAGAAATAAAATGTGTACAGTTTCGGGAAAAAGTTACTTACTTTGCAGTGAAAAAATTCTAAGGAAAATCAGCCTAGTGCTGGGAACACAAGTTACGCTGAAAAAACAAGGAACTCAAAAAAAGGAGTAGAAATAGGTTGCCAAACTGATGATTTTATTTCACAAAGTAATACTTCCACTGAAACCAACAGATCAAAGTGCTCTCAAACAGGAGAGTCTACTAGTTTAACTTCATGTGAGTCGCCTTCTCTTGATAACTCCCTCCCTCCTCGCCACCCACACCTCCAGTCTCCTCCCTCCTCTAGCGAACTTTCATCCCCAGCTAGTCAACGTCCCTCCCCTCTACCTCACACTCAAATCCCATCATCCTCCCGGCCTCATAATGACAGACAAAATGGAGACCTCCCAATGAAAATAATGATACTAATTATAACAACATTGATATAGCTTAATAAGCAATATAATTATTTTTCCTCCACCATCAATATAATAAAAAAAAATTTATATACATCAATCCACAATAATAGAAGATAAAATTTATTACTGCTTTGCTGCTGGCGATTTACTATTTCTATCAGAAAATAAGCCTTTAAATTCCTATTACAAATTAATAAAGAAAAAATTTGATTGTAAGTTGCAAAATAAAAATATTGCAAATCTTCAATATATACAATTAATAATTCTGCTGCCCTTAAGTATAGATGTAAGACCTACGCATATAACAATATTCCCTAGAGTTATATGTACCAAACCAATACTATTATATCCATTATATAATACACTTCTAGGCAAGGAAAATGGAATTAAATTTATTACAATAGTTTTTAAGTTTTCTTCTATGTCGATGCAGTTAATAGGTTTAAGACATAAAAATAAGTTAACATATATTATAATGAAGATATATCTTGTAATTATTTTATAATTCATAAACGTAATGCCTTTAATTGCATGGAACTATAACGGAGTTAGAACACAATATGAAGAACTTAAACTACTAATAAACGAAAACATGCCTTACATAATATTCCTACAAGAAACTAAATTAACCCCAAATATGCACTTAACTATAAAAGACTATACAATCTACAGAAAAGATAAGGAAATAGAGGAAGGTAACAGAGCACATAGAGGAGTTGTCATAGCTGTTCGGAAAAATATTTTTTCTGAAGAACTGCAAATTAGAACCCCCTTACAAGCAACTATAGTTAAAATAAAAATAGGTTTTTTTCTAACCATATGCAATTTATACCTTCCTCCAAAAGAACCCTTAAATGAACAGGTACTTGTACCTGGTAATTAGTAGCCTGCCTTCTCCCTATATAGTTATAGGAGATATGAATGACTCACAATACTCCTGGGACCCAGCTAGGACCAACTCTAGAGGGAACACGTTAAGGCGAATAATAGATGTCACTGATTCCTTGCTTTTCAATACCGGCTTAATAACATATATCTGCCCTACAACAGGTACCAGGTCTGCAATAGATCTGGCATTCGGTTCACCTAACTTAGTTAATCACTTAACATGGGACGTATGTTAAGATCAGTTTGGGAGTGATCATTTTCCTGTTAAGCTAGCATTCAAAACGGAAATGCCGAAAGTTAGAAAACACCCAAGATGGATTACTGAGAAACCAAATTGGACAGAATTCTGCAATGCAATCCAAAAACCGTTCCAGGATATGTCGACGTTAGACAAAACGGTAAATATCTTCAGTAAATCTATCGTTGAAGCCGCACTTCAGACCATCCCTTGAACAAAAGGTGCTGTCAAGTCAAACTATGCTCCATGGTTCGACGACGAATGCCGAGAAGCAATAAAAAGCAAAAATAAAGCACTTAAATTATTTAAGAAAAGTCCAACGAAAACCAACCTTATTAATTATAAACAATTCAAAGCAATAGTCTGAAACATTTTAAAAAATAAAAAAGAATCTCTTGGATAACGTATGTTGAATCAGTCAACATGAACACTCCAACTAAATCAGTTTGGAAAAAAATACACAGAGTAGCAGGCAAATACAGCACAGACTCACCCATATTAAAAATCCAAAATAATATATTAACTGATACACTAGTAATTGCAGAACATTTTGCAGAAATTTCTAATTATACTATTAGTCAAGAAAGGTCTACAGAAACAATAGTCTTTGATGAAACTATGCCTAGAGAGAACCTACACTTTCGCTAGACTCCATGGGAACTACAATCAGCAATAGATAACTTAAAATCTTCCACTCCAGGACAAGATGAAGTTCACAGTCTTATGATAAAAAATCTTCCAACAGCTGCAAAAAAAATCATTGTTAAAATTATACAATATAATCTGGGGAACTTCATCATATCCTCCAGCTTGGCGAGAGTCAATTATCATTCCCGTTTTAAAACCAGGAAAAAATAAGTATGATATGAACAGCTACAGACCGATTTCCTTGACAAGTTGCCTTTCAAAATTATTGGAAAAAATTATTAACAAACGCCTAATGTGGACAATTGTAAAATACTATTTGCTATCTCCCATTCAAAGTGGTTTCAGAAAAGGTAGATCCACTACTGATCAATTAGTTACAATGGAAACTAAAATACTAAACACCTTCATCGGAAGAAAAGAAGCCGTGGGGATATTTTTTGATATCGAAAAGGCGTATGACACAGTAGACAGAAATCTAATCTTAAGGACACTGTTCAAATGGGGTATCAGAGGATCACTAGTGAATTTTATAAAAAAACTTTCTCATGAGAAGGTATATCAGAGTAAGAGTTGGAGAATCAACTTCTGAACGCAGAGAAATCAATAATGGTATTCCACAAGGAAGTGTACTAAGCTGTACGTTGTTCGCGATTGCAATAAACTCATTAGCTGAGATTATACCCAAATCAATTGAGGCATTCCTTTACATAGATGACTTAATCATAGTCCTAAGTTTTCAAAATCAAGAATGGATGCGACGAATTATGCAAAATGTGCTGAACAAACTACAGGACTGGTCAGAGAAGAATAATCTCTGTTTTTCTTCAGAGAAGACCAATTGTTTGATGTTCTCACGTAAACAATGCCCAAGTGACTACTCAGAGTTCATAATTAATGGCCATGTACTCGAGTTTAAAGATGAGGTCAAATTCCTGGGCTTAGTTCTCGATAAAAAACTTACTTGTATGCCGCACATAAAATATCTATGTTCTGAATGTCATAAACGGCTCAATCTAATGAAAGTTCTTGCCAAGACATCCTGGGGAGCTGATCGAAAGACTTTGATAATGCTGTACAATAGCCTTATTCGAGCAAAGTTAGATTATGGTAGTCCAATATATTTATCTGCGAAAAGTAAACACTTACTCCTTTTAGATTCAATCCACCACACTGGAATGAAACTTGCAACAGGAGCCTTCAAGACCAGGCCTATAGAGAGTCTTTGCGCTGAAGCTTCACTGCCACCTCTTACGCCCATGTATACTACAATATTCACAGCAGAATTACAAGCAATCGCCTCAGCATTACATGAAACAATTAGCAGAGCCAACAATAAATTCCTAATTTGTACTGATTCTTTGTCTGCCTTAAAAGCACTTCAAAATGATAAGAAAACAGGACTTACAATTAACAAAATAAAAAATTATCTTGAAATTTTGAACAATTTAAACAAAATTGTACAGTTTTTATGGATTCCTTCACATTCAGGAATACCAGGAAATGATGCAGCAGACAAATCAGCGAAAGTGGCAGCCAAGATTAATAAATATTATAAATATTTATGAGTTCAGTGACCTAAAATCATGTCTTGGGAAAAGAATAAGAGAAAACTGGGAATCTATGTGGTCTGAAATTCCACTAACGAATAAATTGAGAAGAATAAAGCCGACAATCAAATCCTGGAGAAGCTCAGAAAGGGGTAATCGGGAAAAAGAGGTGGTGATGACTAGGTTGAGGATTGGTCACACAAACTTAACCCATGTACACTTAATAAATAAAGAAGCTCACCTTACGTGTCAAAGTTGTAAGGAACCACTAACTGTCAACCACATTCTTGAAGAGTGCTCAGCACTCAACAAGTATTTTAACAAGCATGCCGTTCCTAGGAATGCAATGTCCCTACTAAGTGACTCATCAGAATCTAGTAATAAAATTATTGATCTGTTTAAATTGCTAACCTATTTAACAAAATATAAAACAAATAAATAAGTGTATATAAGTGTGTGTGTGTGCGCGTGCGTGCATGCGTGTGGGTGCGTGCGTGCATCTGTGTGTGTGTGTGTGTGTGTGTGTTAAAAAAAAATTACTAAGGACAGCATAATTATGTATTATAATTTGTAGAATAGACATTTCTCATAACTGTTAGGGCGTAATAACCTAGATATTTATCGCCTTAACAAAAAGCATATCTTTCTATCTAGCCAAGTATATTTGCTATATCTTCTGTGTCAGTTATGAGAGTGTTATTGACGTGCGTCAGTATATTGCCCAAGGTGTTCATCACAAGGATGTCGTTTAAATTTTCTTAATGCTCTTTTTTGTCTTTTGACAACTTTTGCTCATTCATTATTCCACCAAGGGACTGGGATTTTATTATTGGACAGAGTGGTCTTTGGTATCGTTTGATCAGCTGCAGTTAACAGAGAATTTGTGATTTTAGAATATAAATTGTCAATATTACAATCTGAAAGATCTATATGGGTTAGTTGGGCAAAATCCTGATAAAGGGACCAAATAGCCTCTTTAGTATTCCACCTAGGTGGGCGAGGAGGGGGAAGCTGTCTATCTTTAAAGCTGCTGAGTATAGGATAGTGATGGGAACTGTAGAGGTCTTGACTGGTTTGCCAATTTATTTTTGAAAGGACAGAAGGGCTTGCTATTGGTAAGTCAATGTGTGATTGCTTTCCCGTAGCCGAACAAAAATGTGTCGGGGAACCATCATTTAGTATGCACAGCTTGTGACAAAAGATTCAATGAGTCTTCCTTTTGAAGTCGGTACTGGATGAGTTCCTAAGAATGTTATGACTGTTAAAGTCACCTAGTAGAAGGATAAGTTCGGGTAGTTGTATTAAATCCTCTAATTGTTTCACACTAAGGATTGATTAGGAAGTAAATAAAGAGAGCAGATAGTGAATTTAAACGGTTTATTGACGGTAACTGCTACTGCCAGAAGGTCAGTATTCAAAGAAATTGTTGAGAAGGGTAGGAAATTCGCTATTAACTAACAGACCCCTCCACTTGCAATTTTCTTCCCTGAGTAGTCTTCCCTAATGACAGAAAATTTATTTGAAGAAAAATTTATATTTTCTTTAAGCTTGGTGCAAATACAATAAATCGCAATCAGTGCCGTATATAAGTAATTGCAAATCCTCTTTTCTATAAAGAATTCCATTAATGTTCCATTGTGCTATTTTCATGATTAGATAACGTGTTAGAAAGGAAAATTAATTTGTATTTGCGTAAACATGTTACAAAGCCCACACACACAAGCGTATGGGCACGTACAAACTCGCAAACAGACACAAGCTTATGTATTGAGTCTTATTGGTATTGTGAGTGAGATATTGATGTGATACATTTGAATAAAAGAACATATATGTACATATACATATACGTACTTGCGTTTGAGTATATAGAAATATGAATGTAAAATCGAACATAGGTACTTCCATATAGGTACATTGGTATACACATATAAGTAAAACTCTATATTATGTTTAGATATATAGCTCATTGTTGGAAGTAAATTCATATTAGTAAATTTATATGTAAATGAAAACATATTTAGAAAAATATCAAATAAGAAAAACAAAAGAAAAGAAAAACATAAATTGTCATAAGATGGAGGTCGTGTTAGAGAAAAATGTAAGGCAAGTGGAAAAACAATCATTTTTTAATTTTTGTTTTAGGTCTCTGGTCCTTAGGCTTTGTACATAATCAGATATAGAGATCATGGGGTCAGTAAGAGATTGAGTACTTAAAGAACCAGAAGATGGTCTTTGTCTTTTTTCAGGTCTTTTAGAAGAGTCTGGTGTAGTGTTATTTCCCTGAGAGGCTTTATTTTGGGAGATATTTTTAATTTTTGGATTTTGAGAAATTTTAATTTGATTTTTGGTATTATTATCAGGAGTGTGGTAAGCTTAGATATCATTATTGTAATATTTAAGTTTTCTGTATAATTAATTTTTGACTCTAATGCTGAGACTCGATTTTTTAGATCTTTCACTAGCTCTGTAAGTAAGGTAAATTGTTCCAAAATAGCATTAGTGGTGGGGAGAGCTGAGGTTGCTTGTGAATAAGTAGTGGGTGGTTGTGGGTGATTATGAGTTTCCAGTGAGGGAGACAATAATCTTTCCGCTTGACACATAAGTGATTTTATTGTTAATTCGGTATTCCTCTATTTGTTTTTCTTTCTGAAGAGTAGGACAAGAAGAGTGCCAGGCGGAATAAGGACCACCACAATGTTTACTGTGACTGTCACAGCTACCTTCATGCCTTTTCTGACTGCACTACTTTTATAATTTGAGATACCGTGATGGAAAATGTAGCATTTAAAACACTGTAGAGGCTTTATATAAGGTGTGACTTAGGATACTTAGGAAGTCTAACTGATTCTTTTGAGCAATTCAGAACATTCAAAAGTTAATATGAAAGAATTTGTTGGAACTTTAGTGTTTTTCACAAACTTGTGTATTATTTTTGCTTTAATCACATTATATTTTTGAAGCTCCTCTACTAATTCTTCCTTACTACAGAAGGTGAACTTTTCATAAGTTATGAAGCCTCTGCAGTAATTAAGGCCTCTATGTAGAGAAAATTTTATGGGAATATTTTCATAACTTATGATATTTTTGAGGTTATAAAAATCTTTTCTGTTTTAATTTCCAAGATTAAACTCCCAGATTTCAGGAATCTTATTTTACATAATGTATAAAACTTTTAATGAAAGGATTTACTTTGAATGGGCTGAAGGTTTTGAAGGTTAGATTGTCTTTATTTGGCTCTAGTCCCATAACTATAAATTTTGTTGTCCAGAGACCCTTTACTGTTTCAATATTTAGTGTTTTTTTTAGATTCTCCCACCTTTACCCTTGTGAAAGCCACCCGGGTCCGTGGGTTTGGGAGACAGAGGGTTTGTTTTGATATCTTCCGTTTCTTGTTAGAGAAAAAAAAAAAAGTTAGTACTTATGAGAAGATGGTTTCTAATTCACATGAGCACAAACACACACTTGATGCTTGTTATCTAATAAATTTAAAGAAGGTCTATGTCTAATAAAATAAAAACTATTAACAATTTAAACAAGAAAGTTAAACTGAATTAGAAAATTGAGAGCCATAAAAATATTTTTCAGTTAGCTTCACCTGTCATATGATTATACTGTTTGATTTTTTTTCCTTAATAGTATTATTATGAAAATATTAAGTGTAAGTGTAAAATTTGACTTATCAAATTCTTAGCTTAATCTGTTTAAGCCTTGCTTGAAGTCTCTCTCTCTCTCTCTCTCTCTCCCTCACCCTCTCACCCCCTCTATTCCTCACTCTCTTTCCTTCACCCTCTATCCCTCTCTCTCCCTCACCCTCCCCCCTTTATCCCTCTCTCACTCACTCTCTCTCTCCCTCTCCATCTCTCTCCCTCACCATCTGTCTCTCTCTCTCTCTCTCTCTCTCTCTCTCTCTCTCTCTCTCTCTCTCTCTCTCTATCTCGAATTTTTTTTATTTTACATCCAATAAAGGACTAGAGGTTCCTCTCGTAGTTTAGTGTCCGGTAAGTACCCGNCTCTCTCTCTTTCCCTCTCTCACACTTACTCCCACTCTCTCTCTCTCTCTCTCTCTCTCTCTCCCTCTCTCACACACATATATATAAACAAACTAATGATTGATTTCTTTCTTTAGATCATATAATTTATTGATTGATCCTAAATGCTTGGGGAAAAAAATGAGATTTTATATTTATATTAACACTATCCTTATATCTGATTTTACCCCAAAACATTTTGGTTTCCCCTTAATTAATATTTTATATTTCATTGTAATCTATCCCTCTAATATATAAAACTTAGGGAGATGAGAGAGATTCCTACTCATCCCACAACAGGAATCATAGTCAAAATATTAAATTTGGGTTCAGGGGAAATTTAAACAAAAAGATTTAATGTAAAATCAAACTAATATTTTCCCTGATTTTTTCTACTCTTTTTATATTCTTATTATATTATGAGGAAAAAATTCAGTATTATTAGCCTATTATTTATTTTTTATTTTTGCAAAAGAAGTTGTTTATTGTTTAAATTGTTTTCCCATTGTGATCTGTAGGTGGAACAGAGCCCTGGTGTTGGACATTGTTAACAATGTACTTGAAGTATTTTGTGTTGATTACGGAGACATCTTAAATATTTCTAATTCTGAAATTTCGCTCTTACCAGAAAGCTATATATCACGCCTTCCATTTCAGGTATATATATTTTGACTATTTAGGTTTAAGTTTATATTTATTAATTAATTATAGTGCTTGGTTCATGGATTATAAATAAATTTAATATTTATGATTTACAGGCAATTGAGTGCAGCTTAGTTGGTGTGTCAAGCACAGATCTGTCAAATTGGTCTGATGACGCAGTGAATCACTTTAAATCTCTTATTACCAATGACAAGGGGGAAATGAAGTGTTTATATGCAAAAGTAAGTTGATTAATTTTTTATTCCCTTCGATCATTTAGGGCCATGATAGAGGGTCTGTTTTCCACCTTATGGTTTCTATGACATTTTTATATTATTCTTCTTTTTTTTTCACATTTTCTTTTTATTCTACCATAAGTAAAGTAAAAAGGCTGTCAGAAGTTTTCTTGGCATGTATTAGTAACAGTTTTTACTTGATATATGACTGACTTAAAGTGTGATATTTTTTCTGGGCCTCATTTGGGGAAGTAATATAAAAATAGTTAGTCATATTAATTAATATGATATTAAAATGATAGCATTAAACCTAGTTTACATATTTGCATTTTTATGGTGTACTAGTTTTCTGGATGTCCTGGAGTTTCCATTCGATTGCTGCTTGGTTGCTTAACATGTTAAGTAGGGAAGTGATGTCAAGGGTGATGGTTTTACAGGCTATTTTCTTCATAAAATTCCTTTGCTGTTGACTAACCAATTTTAAAGCGAATCATCAGCTTTTTTACATTGCTTACTTGCAAATCCTGAGTGTAAAAAATAGTCTCTTGCATGGACTTTAGCATAAATCTTCTATATCACCACTTATATGGGAAACAGCTAATTTCATTTTATACCAGTAGGCTATAGTTTTGTATTGATAAACCTTAATTATGTACTTTTATCATCCATGATCCACGATCCCCTGATTTTTAAGGGCATCTCTTCAGTTTGAACAGTGTACAACTCATAGGAGTTGTCAATCCTAAGCAGTTTCGGAGAGGATCTGTCTGAATGCTTTCTAACCTTTGAATCCAGCCACTTCACTACTGAAAGTACAGCTGCAATTTAAGACTGACCTGTCAATGGATTTATAAAGGGTTTTTAGTCTAATTGGATTTTATCTAGTTTTATATCCACTTGTAGAGCATTAAGGGACATTTGGGACCATAGTTTAAGTAATATAATATTTAAACTTTAGTTTACTATATAACCATAAAATTTACAAATATTAGTTACTTTTTTTTAAAGGTTTTGTTTGATGGTTCAGTGATCATCTTAGTGAAATGTATTAGAGTGAGTTTTTAGTGTTAAAAGATAGAATGGGCAATGATAATTTCTTATGGATTTTGTTCAATTTATCTTTGATGTCACTGATTCGAGAGTTTATTGTTTTTCTAAAGATCAATAAGATGAAAACGTATGCTTATTTTAAAGTCACAACTGTTAGATTGTTTTTATTAATAGGAAGGATTTCAGATATCATATGAATACATATTAAAATAGCGGTGAAAGAACATAATCTTGTGGCAATTCTTTATTAGGTTAAACAATTATTGAGAGGGAATAGAAAATAAAAAAACTATCTGTCCCAGCCAGGAATTTTTGTTTTTTATTTTCTATTCCCTCTCAATAATTGTTTGAAATTTTCGTGGGATAAAATACCACAACTAAATTAAATATTTATTAGGTTAATTTCACATCTTCTTTGTCAGTCCTACCAATGATGATTGGTAGAGGTAAGAATATATTTATGAAACCAATTAGTAGTAAGCATGTTTTTGAACTAACTTTTGCCTGAGTGTTGACAATGTCATTGTTGTATGCTTCTTCGTCATTCAGAGCTCATGCTAGCTCCATCCTTTTTGTCTTTGGAAGCTTCCCAAAAATGCAGGTGAATTCTCTGGAGTATTGTTCAATTGTTAAACAGTCATTTTCAATTCCTTAACAATTAGGGAAAAGTCCATTCTTATTAGAAACCATTCTAGACAGGTCTTAACTATTGTATCAAAAATTATACATAGATATGAATTCAGTGGGTCTCTATAAGAAAAAACAGGGTCTCCAGAAGTCTGGTCTAGTGTTGTAGAATATGACATCATGTATCTGATACATATTAAGCTTTTTGTGGGTCACATGCTTAACTGATTGATCTTGGAAAAATTAATTTTTTTGTTAGGTTTGAATGATCTTAATTCACAGCTAAGTTAAAACAACTTATCTTTTGACCACAATTGACTTTGAAATATTGTCTCATAGTTTCATAGAAACATTTGAAGATTAAAATAAGTCCCTATTAACGATATTAGTCACACTATTTAGGAACCAAGCATGAATTTTATGAATAGTTAATAAATGGAATTCCACAATAATATTTCTACTTATTTGACCCTGCCGTTTTATTAAACCAGCTTAAATCTACTTTAAATATACCCTATATTTATTCAACCTTAATCAACTAATAGTGATAGCAAATTCTTGCTTCCCATCTCAATTTTGTTTTGACTTTTTTCTCTCTTTTTAATAGGTTTGTGAACTAATCCAATCTGATACTACTGGTAGTAATCATTATCAAGTATTATTGGTAGATTATTCTAAAGATTCTCTGCTCCTTTTAAATAAAGAGCTTATCAGTAGTGGCTTTGCTACTTGGGCATCTGATTCTACAAAAAAATATGTTAGTGACAGCTCTTATTTAAATTTTTTTAATTCAATTGAAGTTAATAATGTTATGAATAATGAGGAGCATGAAAATAAAGATGCTGACTGTGATTATTCTGAAGAAATGTGGACTGAAGAATCTACCACTGACCCAGAAAAAGTTGGTAAAGCAGTACAAACTCTGACCAGTAGTGTTGCTGATGAAAATTCTAAAAAAGTGAATGAAGTTTTAGAACTACTTAAAAAAAGTGACTTTGATATTGAATTTTCTATTCCCAAACTAAAGGAGTTTTCAACGCCTGTTGTAAGTATGGATTTAATATTTTATTTAAATAAAATAATAATTTTATTATCATAATTATGTGAGCAATGACTCCTCTATGTTCCTAATAGTTAAAAGTATTTCACGTCATTGCATTATCAATATATACAGTTGTATTTCTTTTTTTAATAGNAAATAATTAAATTTAAAAATTCCATTTTTGTTTTTTTTGTTTTTTACTTTTGTAAACTGTTTAGCTCAGTTTATGTGATAATTGCAAAAAAAAAAAAAAAATGGAATTTTGGAAAAAAAAATTGTGTTTCTTAAATTTATACTTTAATTAGAATTTTCATTTGTCCTATAATGTTTTTTGAAAATTAAAAGTAAACCTACTCCCCTACAGAGAAGGGTCTAATCATGAATTTGGTACCAGGTGTTTCTCTGATGTTGCCTAATTGTGATTGTGTTGTGAAAATTGTTTATAGTGAACAATTGCTGAAATTAGTTCCAGAAATTTGACAGGTACTTTCTTGGGTGTTTCTTCATTGATTTGTTCAGTTATATTAATCTTATAATGTTGTCAAAAACTGAAATTAAGCTTAAATTTGCTAAAGAGCAGACCATGCAAGATATTCTTAGCCATATTCCATAAACAAACACATGCATATTTGAGTTATATTATAATTAAACAGTTATTATATACTGAAATAATATTTAAATTTTAAATCATTATTTGTATTTCTCTACAGGTTGACTTTCTTCCAACTAACTTAAAAAAGATTCTACAATATGAAAAACCATCTCCAAAACCCTTAACATATGAGTCTAAAGAAAATAAGAAAGATGCTCCTATTGAAGATGATGCTGTAAATGATACTAATGAATATTTGAGGGCTTCTGATTTTGTTAATGACGATGGTGAAATTCACGAGGATTATGATTTGATTGTTCTTTTTGAAAATTTTCTTCCTTTTATCAAAGAAAATGAAGTCAAAGTTCTTCGTCCTACCATAGTTTGGTCTCAAACAGATTTTTCTGTAAAAATATCTATAATGGTACCTGATATTCAGGATTATTTAATTAATTGCTGTTTCCAGCAAGTTATTTTCAAGTAAGTTTGATGTATCTGTAACTAAAAAGAACTTCATTCTATAATTTTCATGTGCTCTAAGTCAATAGTGCCCTCATGTTTCATCCACGATCCATCATACATGAAATGTTTCGCATAGCCTTTTAGCAAATTTTAAATACTTTATGACGTATTTAAAAAAAAGAAAAAAAAAAAAGTTTTCCATATATTCTCCAATCCTTCCTACTGAGATGAAAGCTCATCAAGTCACTAATTTTATATCTATTAATGTTTGAGTGTGGAGGGGAAGATCCCACTGTTTTATAGCCCAGCTGTTCAGTTTCTCTCTATAAAATTTGGCTTTTACATGAAGAACTAAGGTTTTTATTGAACTAAGGACTAATAGGAGTGAGAGATTTCTTTAATGTTAAGTGTAAATTTTAAAAAAATTTTTAAGCATCGGTTATAATATTTAGTTTAGAACAAAGAAATTCAATATAAATTCCTTTTGACATTAGCCTTTTAACAAAGCAAAAGTGATTTTTTACTGTTAACACCGCACTGTGATTATACATAAAATGTTTTTTGTTTTTTTTTACAGATGTATTTTTTTAATTTTGTTGTTTAGTAAATAATATATCATTAAAAAACAAATAGGATACTAATTGAATATTAACAAACCACAAGGAAATATAAATAAACACAATTAATGTTAATTGCTCAAATAAATAATACAGATAAAAAAAATGTTAATTAACAAATAATTAGCTGATGAAATAATCAATCAAATAAGATATTTTCATGAAGATCCAGGTCACAAAATGAGATAAATTGTTTGTTATTTGTTTTTNGATAAGTATATATAATAAGAAAAGTAGGAAGAAAGAGTGCAACGAATTCACATAATGAAATAATTACAATGAGTATAAATTTTCAATGATTCCTCAACCCTAGGTTCTTCTGTCTCCTCCTGATGAAGAGCAAGAAGTATCATCAAAAATGTAACTTATTGTAATTTGTAATTGCATAATACTGCTCTCTTTCTATTTATCGCAGCCACGAATGTTTAATTTTCTGTATATATATATATATCATAGTTTATCATAAAATAATTGATGGTATTCCATATTATTTGTTGAGTTTGGAGTAAATAAATAAATTAAGAATGTGATACTATATCAAAGATTCACTGCTCATTTGGAGTTTTATATAAACTACCTCTTTTTTTGTATAATATAAATCTCTCTCTCTATATAATTTTTTTTCTTGTTTTTTCTCATAATAATTGCATTAATGCAGGCTTTTTTCTGAGTAAATAAAATATTTTTTAGATCTGTTTTTACGCTTTATGATTCCAATTTAAGGGGAAAAAAATATGTCCTGTAATGAGCTAAAAAATTATCGTATTTAAGGCTGTAATTCCCTCTCTACTAATTTTTTTATTATTTTAGCTTAATGAAGATGACTTTAATACTAATTTAAATAATGGATGGATCATATAGTTAAACATAATTACAGTCACTAGAGAAAAAATTTTAATCAAGAGTCGGAGCCCACTTTAACAAAAAAATAATTAATTTTCTCTAATACATAAATTAGCTGTGGACTGAATTTTGTTCGTTTTAAATATAATTTTTTCACCAATATCTGATAATTATTTTACGATAGGCTTGTCTTGACATTTGAAATTTACTAGATTTTACATTAGGAATTCAAATTATTCACACTCATAAAATGACACGGCTTAAAAAAAAAATTCAATGGATCTTCTACCATCTTTTATTGAATATTGAAGTTAAAATTGTTCGGCTATTTATATATTTTTTTCTGTAAGCTGCAATTTTAAGTTATGAATCCAAATTATTTGAGGTATTGTAGCTTCTTTTTGTAAAATGTTAAATGGGTTAATTATGGGCATAAATGAGGGAAAATGGAATGGGGGTATATAGAGATTTTAAAATATGATACTGTAAAGAAAAGATCTTTGGAGATATAGCTTTCTTTGTCCTGTCATTTATTTCATTTGATAGTTGTTCGATAGTTTTTATTAATAATCATATATAATTTGCCTTAACTGTCAGTCAGAATTTCAAATGTTTCATTCAATTAATTCCTTAATTCCAGTCCTTAAAATGTATTTTAAAGAAATAAGGGTGCTTGATTATTAGCATATTCTATGGTTCATTTAAATTTGAGAATCTGAATAAGTTTTCTGATCTTGAAGACTAGACTAGTGTAATACCATAGGAGAGAATGTGTAGGACCAATGCACTTGATTTGTATACGGCATCAAGTGCTTCTGTCCTAATGCCCCTTGCACTCCTTGTTTCTATGGATACTGAATTTATTCATGCAGTAGAATATCAATGTTTGTTCCACTTGGATTTTGTTGCATGAAGATATTTTATTTAGTAATAAATTGTTATGCTTACCTATATATAGGATGTCATCTTACAGATATAGGTATATGTATTCCTCTAAAAATTATCATGCTTACGGATTTTTGTGAATAAAAAGATGATTTGTAGGTGAGTTTGCAAAGGCAAACTCATAACATATGTGAATAAGCAAAAATAGTTATGTGTTCAGGGAATTTATGTTTCTGTAAAGAATCTATAATGCAGTTGCTTAACTGTGTTCAGTGTCTTGAGGTTGTTTTGATTGTTCTAATTTTTTTTATATCTTATCAAGTTCACTTTTGAACTCTATATTAAACACTTCTTATTGAGATAGTCACTGATAATTTTTTTATATAGATTGAGGGCATTCCAAATGTTTGGCCACCACACACAATCTTATGTCACTTGGGTATTAAGCGATCTAGTGCCATGTAATGTTCTAGTCCACATTTATAGTGCTTAAAGTTTATGAAGATCACAGATTATTCCTAATTTTGCAGTCAAACTTTATTGTTGGCCAAGAACAATGAAAGCATTTCAACTATGGAATTTGTTCGGTATATGAATTATCTTTTCCACAATCTTACTTCTGAGCATGTTGAATTTAATGAATAGGTCTTAGTAAGAACCACTTCCTTAACAAATGTTTGGGAAGCACCCTTTTCTCATTCAAACCTTCAAAATTGAGCATAAGGTTTGGGTAAATGTTTCTGTTATTGCCATTTTCAGCATTGTCATTAACCCCCACCTTAACTTCAATACTACTTAGTGGGTTTCAATTAAATTCAGAGACTAGTTGTGTCTTATCGTACAATATAATATAATATAGTATATTAAAAAATTGCTGTCAATTCTCAGGTGACCTTTATTTTTTTTTGTAATTACAGTAGTTTATAACTGCCCCAAATTTCTTTGAAATAGTTTCAGATATTTGAAAGTTATAGAGAAAAGAACAGAAGTGTTTTTATTTTATTTTTAGGTAACCATCAGATTCTGAAAACATTATTTGATCATCTAAGTTTTCATCATTCACTTATGAATGGTACCTAGTTAGGGCTGGGAGTTCCCTAGGAGCCCACCAAGAGTCCTCTGGGTCATTACAAACAGAAGCACAAAGAAAAAAAAAACTATCTGTACACTGTGAGTTTTGAACAAGGACTTTATAGCCCCTTTAAATAGTTATGTGTTCAGGGAACACACCTGTTACAGGCATATACAAATATTATGCCTGAGTATTCAAATACTCAGTGAAACATCCACGATATTTTCTGCAAGTTTAATATTTTGAGCCATCCTTGTTTCTACATAAAGTTATTGGTAAAAAAGTTATTTTAGCCTATTTGGAATATGGGTGTAGCAGTTTGTGTAGCAAAACGTATTACATGTCAGAAATCACATGTACAAGATATAGCACTTTCAGAAATGTTTGTATATGAAGGTAATTTTGAACTTAATATATTCCTTAACAACATCCAGCAGATATAAATATCTTACTAAGATATTAACCGAAAGATCGGATGGACAAAAGCTGTTCCCCTCCAAGAAATTAGTGCAGAGAGTGTTTCCATGGCATTTTTCAGCCATAGAATTTGTCAATTCTTTGAGCAATCCTAGATCATCACTTAAAGTATCAATATACATTTAACTAGCTTATTGAATATTTGGGTACACAGCATAACCAGACTACTGCTTATCACCTTCAGTCAGTTGGTTTTATTGAACAGTCGCTAAGATTACTCAAAAGAATCAATGCTGCACAGATGCAAGATCTCAATTGGCATGTGTATGTAAAGCTTATTCCAAAAGAGGAGAAGGTATGAAATTAATTTCGCATGCCACATTTATACTAAGGAAATATTTTAAATAAATTATACTATGATTATTTATCTGATAGCTGTTGCTGAAAGAGTAGCTGGCATAGAACTATTTTTTTTTTTTTTTTTTTGACAAATATTTTTATTTTAATATATTTGAATAATAAAGCCGAGGAAGAAGTAATTCAGGGAAACACTTCTTGCTTAGTTGTTGATCAGTTTAGGTTTATATTTTAGGTTCTCACAAGATTTTATGAAATATTGTACATTTTAATATTTTGGCTTTATCATGTTAATAAAATTGAATAGCAGCTAGTTCTGCTATAAATGATGTTATAAAAATTTCATATTTCACTTTTTTAGCCATAGTTTTAGATAAATTTGTCTTATGAAATACCACTTCTTTTTAGTCAAAACGTGAGCTATAATTGACAGTCAGATTTTTATGTTTGGCAAAAATTATATGGAAAAAGGAACATAATTATAAACTACTACTGCACAAAAAGAGACAATTTACTTAATTTTCAAAACTTCTTGGTTACAGTTATTTTAATTAATAATTATTCATTTTTTAGATGTGTATTTGAGAAAAAGATATATGCATTTGAATTGAAGCTGTTTGGCCCTGTCAATAAGGATAAAGTACAGTATGTGCTCCTAGGACAACATTTTGATGTGATTATGCATAAGTGGATGCCAGGTATTTAATTTCAAAACAGCCAAATTGAAGGACATGAAAGTTGTAACTTTTGTATATTTATAGATTACTGAATTAATTTGAATTATTTGCTTCAAAAATAGATTCAATCTCATTTAAATATTAATGACCCAGTGACCTCAATTTATTACCAGAATTATATTAATTAAAATTGGGTAAATCAATATAGTGCGGTGAAATTAGTACTAACTTCTTTGTTTAATGAGTACAATGGTGTTATGAGCTCACCAGCCATTAGGCTATAGCTAAAGTATAGACTTTTAATCAATATTGTTGATGAAAGTTGATAGAAGTAAGAAAGAAAACAAATTTGTATAAAACAAGTAAAATTTTAGTTGTATTAATGTTAATGAAGGGACAGTTTTATTTTATAAGAACTATTTGAATAATTTTTCTTTTTCTTTTTTAATCTACTAAAATACTCTTCTTAATTTTTAAGATATTTTCTAATTATTATAATATCCTGGAATGAAAGTAGGGAAGAGGTGACCTCTATGGTGACACCTGTTACTGATACTTGATAAGGGGAAGGAGAGTAATGGTACAGCAGTTTTATTTATTTTAACCCAATCTACTTTATGAAGACTTAGTATTCTTTAAATGATTTATCTAAAGGTGAATAAATTGGTATTTGTCATACTTTTTCTCTAAGCTCTTAAGTAATAAAATTGCTTTGTGAATCTTAATATTATTTTATTTTTCATCTTAAAATTTATTTTAAAAAATGAGTACATCTTTCCTGTTTCAGTTTTAGATGTTTTATTTTTTTATTTTTTAGAAGGTTTTAAGTTATGCAAGGATTTTTTTTTTTTTTAAGATATTGTGGATTTTTAATTTTGGCAAATGAGGTTTACTCAATAAATAAAAAGTTAGTATTCGAAAAAATTTTTTTTTGTATTTCACCCATATTAATAAAAATATTATGTTATTAACTAAAATTCTTTACGAAACCAGAAACTGAATGAAATTTAATTTAAAACACCCTTTTATTCATAAAGTAAATATATTAAAAATTGTATTATGAAAACTATAAAACTTATAGGCAATAGCCATCTCATCCTCACACCCCAAGAAATTCTCTACTAATTATGCAAAATAATGTACAAAATTTAAACAAACTGTAAAACAGACAGGAAAACTTTTATGCAGCACTCAAGACATTCAAAGTGGATGGATACATTTATCAAGCAGAAAAAAAAATCAAACAGTGCTTAATAACTTTATAAATTATATAATGGAGAAGAGAATAAGATATAAAATTACCAAGTGAGAAAAACGTTAAAGAAGAAGTATAAAACCCTTGAGAATAACAAGAAACAGACTGAAATATAGTGTACCATTGTCAAACAGATACTGTAATATTAAAAAATAAATAAAGTATGCTAAAAGTATTGAATTTTTTATCCAGCATATAAAAAAGATAATAAGCTGAAATGTGAAAACTAGAAGGGTCTTAAATTGCCTATAAAATTTTGTCTATTGCAATACACAGAATATTATCATGCTGGTAAAAAAAATAATTCGGAGAGTACCAGTGTGGGTTTAGATTGAAAGAGCAACTGTGGACCCTACCTTTACATTAGGCAAATTTGAGAGAAGACATATGGAAATCATATCGAAAGATTAGTGTCTACCTACATATTAGCTGTTGAAATATGAACGCTTTCAGCATACATATTTGTATTTGATCTCAATCAATTTCATTTAGCTTTTTAAAAACCAGAATAAAATAAATATTTTGACCACAACCATAGCGTATACTTCAAGGGCTCTTATGTTCTGTAGTTCAACTGATTTGTACCTACAATAATTAGCTTGTAGTTTACAAGGCTGTTTATCAAAAATTACCAATTATTGAACGTAGTTTGTCAAATCCCTGTAGAGATGGATTACCGTTTCCTTTACTTGTAATTATTATATCTTGGTCCTGCATTGATAGAATCAGAGTATTTATAATTATTTTCTTATGAAATTTCATTTAGCCTTTTTAATTTTTAGGCAATTGGCCAAGATTGACTTATGAAAAAATGGCAAATGGTTCCTGGATTAAGTCAGATGCTGAATCTCTAATACCCAAAAACCTTAATACATTGGAATTAGCAAGTCTAAGAGGTAATCACTGGGCTCTTTTACTTGTGATTTTATTTGAATTTTAAAATATTTTGAAATATTGAATAGCAATGTGACAGACAAAACATTTTTTCTTCTCAATGTAAACATTAGAAGATACATCATTTAGTTGGTGGTACTTTATCTATTTGATTTTGACTTGCTGTCAATGAAAATTATAACTTAAATCCCTCTGAATAATTATTGAGATCCTTCTTTCTTTTTCTTTCTTTTATTTATTACATTTCTGTTAATCTAAAAACATTTTGCGATTTGATTACAATGAAGAAATAAAAATATCAAAATGACAACTGCAAGAGGAGAGAAGGTGACCATTCTCAAATTGAAATCCTAGTAATAAATTATTATTTATAATTATTATTTTAAACAAAAAAAAGTTTAGGTTACAGTGGTATAAAAATGTCCAAGGGAAAAAGTTTATGGTTTTATATGCCATATTAACATTAAGCAATTTTCTTTGTATTACCTGAAAATTAAAGTGGGGCTATAAGACACACTTTTTTATGTATCTGGAACCACTTTTGCCCAGTATATTTATATGAAAAAGGTACTGGAAAACTGTGCTCTGAGCAAGTAGAAAGAATAATAAACCATTATTTATTATTTATTTTTTAAATGAATAAATTAATTGTGGTATGTACTCCCTCGTTAAATGTTCTACAAGAAATGAAAAGTGAGCCAGAAAAAAAATCTTACTACCTCAGCTGGGTATCGAACCCGGGTCTCCAACTTTCAGGGCAGGTATGCTGACCCCTACATCACCGAGGCAGATTAGATAATTCCCCAACTCCCTGCACTTTACTCAGAGTCTAAACCCCCAAGTAAGATGAATATATTATCTTATACTTGAAGGAGCTAACATTGTCACTATTTGTTAGAATCTCGTTTTTTCTGATATTTCTTTTTTTAAATAATGAAATTAATGTGATATGTAATCTGTTGTTAAATTTTCTACAAGAAATGCAAAACCTGGGTTCGATTCTCAGCTGAGGTAGTAAGATTTTTTTTTTAATAAGGTTTAAATAAGATTTCTTATCAAATTATTAATATATTTCTCAAGCTTTTATAGGAATATACTGTAACTTCGGACTGCTTTAAAAAAAAAAAAAAAAAAAGTTTTTTTCTCTTGGTTAATTTATTTTATTTTGGATAGCTGATTTCGTAAAAATAATAAATATAAACAATTATTATTCTGTAGTTTTACATATTTTTACATTTATTTTCTGAAAAAAACTAGTAATGCAAATTGCATACTATATAAAAATGAACAGCTGTATTTCAATCAGTTTTTTAACTCTCCAATTATTTTTTACGTGAAATAATTAGAATTATAATAAATTTTTAAGACTCCAATTTTGTATATGAAATAATCTCTAAACTCAATATTTTATAATTCTTTTACATAATATTTATCAAATTAGTTTAATAAAAAATTATTAATAAGTTTTTATTTAT
>KZ806958.1:219051-241026 GCA_000696205.2 Oncopeltus fasciatus | reverse complement strand
TTCAATATTGTTTTCATAAACTTTTAATTGTCTTACACAGTTTTCTACTTTCATACTCTTGATATCACATTATATTATAATTCTCTATTATACTAATTTCAAATATTACTGTATTCTCATGACATTGTATTTCTACAGCCCTGAAGATGGCTTACAATGTAAGCCGAAACGTTGGCAGATAATCCTTCATTATAAAAATACATTTTTTTAATTTGTGTTTTTTTTTGGATCTACCTCGACCGAACCCCAACTAAAATCATCTTAGAATAATATCTACGGTCAACAAACTCTCTTATTGTATTATTTAGTGCAACATAGAAGAGAGCATAAGTCAGACTAGCTCCTGGTCTTAACCCTGTATCCTATTGTCTCTCTGTGTGTCTAATGTTAAAGACTGGTAAAGCATGTAACAAGAGTACCAGACCTGTTTGGGAAGGGGCCAATTGAAGGTGGCACCTGCTTCCTCGCTTAAATTAAAAAATCATATTTACCCAGAAAAGCTCCTGGATTCATCTAGGCTCTTCCATACTGTTATAAAAGCCAGCGGCCCTCTAGTGTTGAGCCAAAGATAGTGAAATGTTAAGTGACAGAAATTAGTAAGTGCAGACAATTTAAATTTAGCAAGTTGTTTTGAGGTATCTTTGTAAGTAAGCACTTTTTAAGTAATTTATCTTTACTATTTATTTATATATTAGTAAGGGAAGTAAGTTAGATTGTTATTAGTAGTATAATTATTAATTACAATAAATTAACTTCCATTGGTTTTTGTTTATAATTATTATTCAATCGTAACCCATAAAAATATGTAGCTCTCCAAGCTTTCGAATTTTGACTTTGACTACATCCATTGATCTAAAAACTAAATTGATATTTTCAGTATATGTGAGCTGCTGAGAGTTCTATTCTGAATATCTGAACTGAGTATTATTGCTTTATTTAGAGCAAAATTGTAAAGAAGCCAAGCCAGTCAGCCTTCATCCTATTGTCTCTCTGTGTATACTCCCAAACATTGTAAACCCTGTATTATTATTTTAATTAAGCAGGCTAGTTTAGGTGGGAAATCAATTTCAGTCAAAGCATCATGCAAGACTGGTCTGAGAATCCTATTATGCAGCCATAAAGTCAATAAAACGAGTACATGAAGCTATTTAATAACCATTGGCTTTTCCAAATTTTTTGGATATTTGGTCCTTTAGCTAGCTGTATACTAGCTTTATACATTTCTTAAGGTCTTTCTGCAGCCTCTGATAAAGAATACAAGAGAATATTTTAAACTTGAAAGGGTGGAATTATAACCTCTTATAATCTTTTAGACGATAGCATCTCTTTTTTCTTTTTTCTTTTTTTTTTTTTTTTTTTTTTTGCAAATTGGGTAAATTATAATTTTGTGTGATTAACCCCAGTCTGGTAGGCATCTGGAACACCTAGTCTGGAAGAAATCTGAAACACAGATTCAGACTGATAAGCTTATATTCACAGAGCTTTTATACCTCATTTCCACCATTTATTTTTATTTTGGTTTACTTTAAAAAAACACTATCAAAGAAGATATTAAAGAATGTAACCACAAAGGTTGAGCACCTCTCCTAGTGAGTCTAGAACCAGCCTTTCCACTATAATTTCTATTCTAATTGACCTTTCTGCCTTGTAAGATCAAATTAGTTATTTACTCTCATTAAAAAGATCTTTAATGAAAGGTAGGATTTCTGCTATGTGTATACAGCTCTTTATTTTTAGGAGGGTGGCGGTGGAAGCAAAATGGACATGGAGAGTTGAAATTTTTTACTCCAACATGTAAACTCTTTGTAAAATTCAACTTCTCCAGAAAAAAGCATATCAAAACTGTTAAGTATTAGTATTTTATAAACAGAAATTTCATAATAGTTAAAGAAATTATTTTCAAACAAGTGAATGAGACCATGGATTTTGGTGAATAAAACCCCAGACACATTCATAAAATTGTATTTATATATTACCAGTAGTNCTCGAAGGAGCTCCTATTTTAACAAATAAAAAAAAATGAAATGGTAAATTGAAGTATACTACCACAAGAATCATATACTTCAGGCTAATTAGTATAATTATACTAATTATATTTAAACTATAATACTAAAGTGAGCAACAGTTACATTCAGCAAGTGTTAAAATTACAGTAATATTTAGCTATCTACATGTAATACATGTCAAAAAAATATCAGTAATAAAAATAAATTAATACTGAGACGAATCGTCTCTGTAATAATATCAGGAATAATGCTGAAAATACAATACCTTTCTTAATGGATAAATTTTTGTTGGACACCTAAATAATAAATTTAAATTTTTATACAAATATATCACAAACTCATTAAATTTAAAAGCAGAAACAGAGGGTTTATCTCTCCTATTCATTTGTCTTTTTTATATTATTTCATTGCATGTAATTAAACCTGTAACAAATAAGTTGCCAACTTAACCAAAATGAAAATAAAAAATTGTTTTTCCTTTTAGCATTCTTGGGCAATATTATTTTCAGTATTAGAAAGATACTGCAAATAATTAAGCTAAATACTTTTTATTGGAGAATACCCATGAATGCAGATAAAAGTTTTTGATTAATATTAATAAGTGATAAAACTGAAAAAAGGCACAATAATTTTTACTTCACTCAGCTCATTCATATACATACCTAATGTAACATTTTAATGAAACTTAGCCACAACTAGCAATGAGTTGTCTCTGGCTGCACTTGAAAGGACCCCATTCTATGTGAAAACGAACAAAAATTACTTATCTTTGAATTACATTTTTTCAATAATGAGAATAGTCAAGTGATTTAGTACATAAAACATCAAAATAAATATGATTATATCTCGACATCTTTTAGTATTTATATTTAATAAAGTTCTCTGATTGATGGACTGTGAAATTAAAGTAAGTTTTTCACAAGATGTGTTCTAGAATTTAGTGCTAAGCCAAAAGTTATTCTGGCATAAATCCATCACTTCTGAAGATGGCTTCTAATTGTGTTATTTAAACAATACTTTACTAACAATGAAAAGCAGTATTCAAAAACTGGTTTTATAAATTTTTTTGTGGTATTTAATCGCCCATAAATTTTAACAATTTTTAGTGCAAGGGAACAGAATAAAAAATCTAACTGTCTCAGCCAGGACATGAACCTGGATCTCCTGCTATCCGGGCCGGTGCATTTACCATTTATGCTACCAGGACAAGTCTGATGAGTTATTAAATTCCAGAGGAGAGTTTTTTTGACCGTAGATATTATTCTTAGATTTCAGGACAGGACGTCCTCTCTCATCTTCATGATAGCCCTGAAGATGGCTTGCAATGTAAGCCAAAACATCGGCAGATAATCCTTTATTAAAAAATACATTTTTTAAATTTGTGATTTTTGGATCTACCTTGACCGAACCCCAACTAAAATCATCTAAGTTATTAAATTTTCCGCACTAGTGTCCAGAGTCTAACCTCCGAGGATGACTAATATATCATCTTATGCTCGGAGGAGCTGTCATTGTCAAGCTGTTTTAATGACTCGCGTTATTTACTTTTAAATTTTAATTTTATAAATTTTTGTATTTAATCACATGTAAATTTTAACAATTTTTAGAGCAAGGGAACAGATTACAAAATCTTACTGTCCCAGCCAGGACACAAACCTGGATCTCCTGCTATCTGGGCTGGTGCATTTACCATTTATGCTACCAGGACAAGTCTGATAAGTTATTATATTTCCTGCACTAATGTCCTGGATGGAACAGTTAGATTTTTTATTCTGTTCCCTTGCACTAAAAATTTTTAAAAACTGTTTTTTTGTTTAAAAAAAAAAAAAATATTCTACTTTAAATAATAATGCAAGGATTGCTGCAAAGAATTAACACTAAGAAGCTAAAGTTAATCCACACTGCTCTAATGGTGTGGCTCCTATAACTCAAACTCAAAAATATTTCTGGATCTATAAGAGGAAAAAAACATGCATATTCTCCATTTGACAACACGTTAAAATAACCTCTCCCTTAAATTCCATATTAAAATATTCAGTTAATTTCTACTCAAACTAAAAATAATTTTACAGTCTAAAGAATTTATTATATGTAGTATTTAAAATCTCTAACAGATCAAGGCAACTCTAAACTTTGGCTCAAAAATAAGGTCTCACATAAGAATATGGTCATTAAAGAAAATGGTAACAATAAAAACAGCAGGAATCCCAAGATAACTACCAATAAATATATCTAAATTTCATAATTTTAACAACAGTCTTAAATAGGCCAACAGGAGAGTCAAAATTTGTTAAGAAATATAAAGGTCACTTTATTTAAGTAAGCTTTCAATAACAATGGCTTAAACCTTATATACAATCAACTTGATCCCTTTTTTCAAGTTAGTGATTTTGATTTCCAAATCAGATTCATTGGTCGAGCACACCAATGAAAAGAACTGCAAAAAGCTTACACTGCTATTTTTGATTGACTTAAAATTAAATTATCTGCACAAAAATTCAGTTTTTTTTTTTTTGTTTTTTTTTAGCTATTACGTATTATTGCAAAATTAAGGCAACTGTTTAATTAATTAGCAAGTAGTTGGTAAAAGTAACTGTGATCCTTAATGGTCAAAACAATTTATTTTTCAAAGGTAAGTTTTCACTTCTCAGCATTTATAAATGTATAATTTAAAGAATTTTTGATCAAGTTAACTTAGGTTAAAATAGTTTAAAGCACAGTGAAAACTAACCCATTTAGCTTTTTAAAAAATGTTAAACCTTACATGAAGACATACTGCACTGTGCTGTGTGATACAACAAGTAGAGAAGCTAACTAAGTTAGAAGTGATAAAGAGAAAAGTCTACGACAAACAATATTTATTCTTAATATTGATATCCCTCGTTTAATTAAACTGGCCTAATACAGTTATAACAAATCTAAAATAGAATTTCAGCAGATTTTTAAATATTAAGAACTATATAAGAATTTTTTCGTTTTATATTGTCATAAAATAACATTCAGCTTTCACATAAAAAAAAAAAAAAAATAAAGAGGACAACTCTTTATTAAAACAATAGCTGTATTCAGTAATAATTATAAGGTCATATTTTATTTTTTCTTAAATAGATCTTATGAGTCTTTATTCTTTTTGTCTATCACTACTTCTTCAGTAGTTGACCAAGAAGATAGTTGTGATCTGAAACTATGTCCTTGATTGATTTCTGCTTTCTCCATTTCATGAATTTCCTTGTTGAACTAAAAACAATAAATAAAATAGAATTTAACATAAATATTACTGAAACTTAGATAAAACTTAATCAGAAAATAAATATAATCCAAAATCACAATTTCATGACTCTCCTTTATCTTATTAAAATCCTGCAACATATATTTGTAAATTAAGAGGGGCTAATTTCATTTTCAAATTTATGAATAATATCAGATCTTTTAAAAATCGGTTTTCCATTATTGAACCATTCAAAAGAGGACTTTTGGAAATTTAATTTATTTTAAACAATTAATGCGAGGGAATAGAATAAAAAATCTATCAGTCCCAGCCAAGACTCGAACCTGGATCTCCTGCTTTCCGGGCATGAATGCTAACCATTACACCACCAGGACTAGCTAGATAACTTATTAAATTTCCAGTACACTAGCGAGAGTCTAACCTCTGAAAAGACGAATACATCCTCTTATGCACGAAGGAGCTGACATTGTCTAGCTATTTATCGACTCTCATTATTTACTTTTCATTTTCATTTATACATTTTAATTTTGTTGTGGTATATTATCCCACGTATATTTTAGACAATTAATACGAGGGAATAGAATAAAAAATCTATCTGTCCCAGCCAGGACTTGAACCTGGATCTCCTGCTATCCAGGCACGGATGCTAACCATTATACCACCGGGACGAGCTAGAGAGCTCATTAAATTCTCAGCATAGTAGCGAGAGTCTAACCTCCGACAAAGACGAATACTTATACGAAGGAGCTGATATGGTTTAGCTATTTATCAACTCTCGTTACTTACTTTTCATTTTCATTTATAAATATTTATTTTGTTGTGGTAAATTAACCCACATATATTTTAAACAATTAATACAAGGGATAATCGTAATTATACGTGGGATAATATATTACAACAAAATTAATATTTATATTTTATTTTAAAACTTAGAGGTGAAGTAATTATAATTCCATTATTTTAAATCATAATCAAATGATCAGCCAGACATTGTCATAATTATTAAAGTGTCACAACTATATTTTAAAGAATTATTCTAGCTATCATTAAAAAAAACAAAAATTCCCTGCTTTTCTGAGCAGGATTAGACCATGATTAATATGAACTTTTTTTTGCTACTACCTTGTTAAAGTATGCTTGTGGTTTTGAGGGACACCCAGCATATGAGAATCCTTAAGATTGTCACAGGTTAAATCGAGCAATCCTCCCATGGTAACAATGGTATATACAATATAATTTAGTCATGAATTATATCTGCTAACATATTGTCATGGTGGCATAAATGGCTAATGGGCTTGCCCGGATAGGAGGAGATTCAGGTTCGAGCCCTAACTGAGACAGTCAGATTTTTTATTCTATTCCCTTGCATTTAATTGTTTAAGGCATATTGAGTTACTTAAATCATAAAAAAATATGACTTGATGGATTTAAAAAGCACCTGTACTGTCATTGGTAGGTTTATCTAATAATTTATGTAAAATTATTTCATGCAGGTCCTGTTTTACAACCACCCCAAATGACACTTTCTGAGGAGCATGAGAATGTATAATATTTAAAAAATTTATTACATCAAGAGTAATGACAATTTTTGTATTCATTACTATTTGTTTAATGGGTATTATTTTTCCATTAAGAATGCAGGAATACATTGGCTAACTTTGAATTAATTTCCCCAAATGACTTTGAGCAAAATATAGCTTAATTTGCAATATACTGCAATGTATCTGTTTATAACAAAAGCCACCATTTAATATTTTATATATCTCATTCTGTAATTACATATAATAACTTTTTTGTGTTGGAAAATTTTACATTTTAGTATTGATTGCTGTTTTTGTATAAAATCAGAATAATTAGCCCTACCAATGAAAATAAATAAATTTTACCAAAGGGTGTCCGTCTTTATTGACACCATTCCAAGTTAAGATAGGGAGTACTTTTGACTTAAGGGTGTCATTTTTTGGCAATTATTGAACTGTGCTAAATTAAAAAAAACAGAAACAACTAAGAAGTGTTAGCATTTCAACAGCCAAAAAGTGTTCAACCATAAGACCCCATCCTTATGTCGAAAGCACTTGGCATTGAGACTTGAAATTTAGCCAATACAAATGGACACCCATAGTTACAACAATTATTACCTGATGCTCAGGGATCTCATTAGGTGGGGGAGAATGGAGATAATCATCAATGGAAGCCCTTTCTGCTGCAGCTCTTATCTGCACGCGCTCTGACTCACGAGCTTCAAACCTAAATATACTTTCCTTGACTTCCTTTGCACATCTCTGCTCAATCCTGCATAAAAATATGAATAAAAATATTATTTAGAAGTTATAATTCAATGGGAAAACAATTTATTACTATACTATGCTGAAGCCAAGGTAATAATAATAATTTGAGGTTAATTATGATAGGTAATGAAGTAAAATAACATTTGACCTGCTTCCATTTAGGCTTAGGAAAAAAAAAATCATGATGATAATTGTAGCAATGTAATCCCACATTTTATTAATAATTTGAATTGTACAGGAAACTATAAAAAAAAAACTTTCTACCTCAGCCAGGGATTGAACCCGGGTCCCCCACTATCTGGGCGAGAGCGTTAACCAACTACACCACCGAGGGAGCTGAGAATAATTTCTAGTTCCCGCACTTCACTTCACTACGAGTCTGACCACCAAGTATGATGAATATATCGCCTAGTACTCGACAGAGCTAAAAATATTTTTAGCTCCCTGTATGATTCAAAATAAAAAAATTTATTGGCAGATTGTCTTTAGTGCCAGAATATGCAATAGCTCTAGTTTTTTTCACCATTTCTGCATACATATAAATACAAAAATAAAATATAAAAAATAAAAGGACTACAACAAATACTTAGAATGAAAATGTCACACATTATTTTTATTAGTAGTGAATTTGTTGGGTTCAGTCAAGATTGATAAAAATAAATAAAATTTTAAAAAAGGTGTATTTTTATTATCTGCTGACCTTTGGGTTACATTGTAAGCAATCTTCAGGGCTATCATGAAGACAAGACTTTTTTTTAACTTTTTTTTTTTTTTTTTTTAAAATTAACTTGAGATTAAATACCACAACTAAGATCATATTTTTTTTTTAAATTGTACTTTTTTAAATTAACCTTGATCGAGCCCCAAAAAAACTCTCCATTTGATTATTTTTTATCTTCTTAGTTTTGATCTATCATTGTTTTAGATGAGCAATAAGAAACATAGCAAAAGCGTACTTGAAGAACTCATTTGTATCTTTAGCTGTATTTTGTGATATCACTTTATTACACCATTTCTATCATAAAATATATTAAAAAATACTCAAGAATGAAATCTTACTTGTCATAGATAACAGCATGTATTCCTAGGTCTTTGAGGTGTTTGATGGTTTCAGTGTCATTGTTGTCATCTCCCCAGCAGAATAAGACAAGCCCAGCTCGCTCCACTAGCTCAACTTGAGAGGCATCTCGAAGGAGCTCCTCTGTGTGAACATTGATCCCCTGAAGTAAGAGCGATTTAAAAAATGTTACTTTTAAAGTCAAGAAGGATTTGGTAACAAAACATAGGACAATAACCTTTTTTGTATACTATTAACCTAATTATTAGAACTAAAATCAATAATACTTGCTCATGATAACTGTAGCATCTGAATTATTAACCATCTTAAATAAATAGGTTAAATTCATCACCATAATCATCTATTATTCTGTGAGTAAAGTTGATAATTTTTTCAATAGCCAATCCACAGTTAGCAGGCAGAGCTTCGATGAGTCTCGTCATTCCTACCTCCTCCCTCACAAGGCACTTCATCTGAGAGGAACCACAGTCTAATACAGTACACTCTTATAGTCAGTAGTCGTAGCTCACATGGCCAGGGTACACAGTTCAAGAGAGATAACTTTAATAATCTTAAAAGTTCTGGGCTACTTATAGAACAGACCACCTTGTTTGAGGTGGGAAGGAACCATGGTGGAACTGTGCTTCTCATGTGGAAATCCCATATCCATCATATTTTACTGTCTACTTCCTCACAACCTACCTAATAATCACTATTCAGTCAGCTTCAGTGTCCATCACTACATCCACTTCTCCTATCATTCTTTCTGCAGTGTAATGTCCTTTTAATATGCCAATTACCACGGCTCAATTTTTTAATGTTCCTCAAAGGCCCTGGTGCCTGCTTCCTCGGAGACTACAATACAAAACATTTACAATGGGGTTTGAGAATGATTAACTTAAATGGACTTGTTCACGTAGGCTTCCACAGTCATCAGATGTATGTAAAGTTTTTTCCGGGTTGGACCGTGTAAAGTTTTTGATGGTTGCCGAGCTTTCGCACATCTTGTGATGGCTTCTTCAGGGCTGAATAGAGAATGAGAGCTGTCTTCAAATCCAGGGGTATTTATACCCGGCGCTGTCCGGTCCTAGGGCGAAGCCTGTCTTCCCATTGGTTGATCCTGTTTTAGATCCTGTTAAATGGACTTGCTTAATACAATGCAGTTTCAACCCAAAAACTCTCCACCTATTGGCCCTCTGATGTCCCACCTTCCTGATATCCTAGACTTCTTTACATGCAAAAACCTTACTCCTCTTCAACAATCTGTTTCCACCTAAAGTGAACTCAGTTCTTTTAATGTTATCCCTCACATATATTCCTAAAAAATTGCCGCTCTCCCTCCAAATTAATGGGCCTTTGTTTAGGTCATTAGATGGCCCTCAAGAATGAATCATTTATGATTACCATTAAGACCCCTGATGAACTAAATAGTATTGAATAATCCTTAACTGCAATTCATTAACAATGCATATGGATGAAAAAACCTAAACTTACCAATTACTCATCAGAGTCCCCAAAACCACTTCTAGAATCGCTTAAAAACTCGTTACAGTGAAACCCAGTTCTTGGTGTTCTTGTTCCATAAATATAGACATTCCACAGATCACAAAAACTTTAATTGTCTATCCCATATCATAAATAAATATTAGGTGCTTTATGAAATGATGCTTTTAATGCCAATATTTCTACCCTCTGTAGGTGACAGGTTTCTCTGGACAGTTTCTCTTCCTTGAGAGTCATGAACCTTCTACCTCTTTGCATCAATAAAATTGTTCCTGGGCCCCTTCTTACAAAGATAAAACATAACTTATTCTTAATCTTATTCTTAACAGACTGTAAGTAATAAATATGATGATAAAAGAGATTATTTTAAATTTAAATATCACATAGAATAAGCAATATTCTTCTTACAAAATTCAAACTGTGTTTATTTATTATTCCTATAATCCATCACACAGTAGTCTCTGTACTTCTTCATTCCAGTCTATAATGTTTTATTTTTATATCATTAGTATGTCTACAAGTAGTATTTCAATATAAGTATATTTTATTTCTTGTAAGTAGGAAAGCAATGCCCTGTTTTTTTGTTTTTTTTAATTTCTGTTATAACAGTTATTTTAAAACACTCCACAAAGTTAAGATTAAATTATTTTCTTCTTTTTACTTTTGTGAGGTCTGAGTACAACAGTGACTTTTAAATTATAAAACTTGTGAAGATGGGAGATTGCTGATTGATTTAACATATTCTAGTACATAACAGTAACTCTACTGAGTTTCGTTGATCTCTTTACTTATTCAATCAATAACATTTGTTTATGTTTTTATCATTTGCTTGTAATTTTATTTTAAGTTTCATGTAGAATACAAATTTTAAGTTGCTAGTATTGCTTTCAAAAAGAAATCTTTCAGAGGGAATAATTTTGGAATGAGGTTCATTCATAACGTTAAATGCATATACATTAAGCTAAGATTGGGCATAAGATAAAACCTACCAAAATATCCATGTTGACAGCATAATGAACAGCAATGGGAACATTCTGGCATCTTGGATCATGGTAAGTCGGGTACTTGTCTGTAATGCCTTGAGTGAGAAACATAACAGGGTATCTGTTTTGCTTTAAGCGAATCCTAAAAAAAATAAATTAATAAAATAATATATATATATATATATATTTATTGAGAGTGGTGTCATTGGTCACCTTCTCTCCTCATGTGATTATATTGTATGTCATTTTTGTCATTTTTTTCTCTAATTCATTGCGGTGATCAAATTACAAAATGTTTTAATTTAACAGAATGTAATAAAGAAATAAAAGTTAAGAAAAAAATATATATATAAACATTCCAAATTGTGTTAAAATATCTCAGCAGAAAGAAATGTATTTAACTAACAGGTTTCAAAGAAGACAGAAATCAGAAATACATTGTAAAATGAGTACAAAAACTAATTATTAAAAAAAAAATGACAATTTGTTCTTATAAGCACAAATTTTGATTTTATGGATTTGAATTGTTTGACGAAAGCAAATTTTGCAAGATGGAACTAGAACCTTTGAAATATTTTAAAATTTTGTTTGAATAAATTCCAATGGGGTTTTCTACAGTCCATTATAATAAAGAGAATGTCACAGCTTGGTCACCAAAGTACTTTCTATCAAGCTGAATATTTACTTGTTTTGCATTAATTTTTTTTCTTAATTTTATTTAAAAACTTTCTGTAGACAAGTAGGCATAATGTTCAAAATAAAATTTATTTTTCTGCTGCTATCATTATATTTTAAGCCAGTGATTTATTTCTAATTTAAATTTAATTCATTCTAAAATATACTTACATTGAACAGATGTCTGGGTGGAAACAAGAAAATATTATATTTCTTGTTCTTGCATATTTCAAAACAACTTCCAATACAGTGTCCAAGTATAAATTCAAATCAAACGGATGATATAGCTCATAAGTACCATCCTAAAAATACAAAATATTTAGAACAGGTTTTCCCTTCATCAAATAATATCTAAAGAATCTATCTATTATTTGAATTCGAAAAATAAATCAGCCCTGGCTGGGACAGTTAGATTTTTTATTCTATTCCCTATCATTTAATCTTGTCTGTTTAATTTTAAACATCCACATTTTCTTCTTCTTCTTTTTTTTTTTTAGTGGCGTGTCAACCTTTGGTCATAAAAAAAAATCCACAATTTTTATAATGAAGAAACCATCATTGCCCTAGATTTTTCTGAAGCTTTCTATAATCATTTAACCTCAATTCATAACTCTAATCCTTTCTCTTCTCATTTAACACAATAAAATGTTACTATCTAAAAACAAACACATTCTTCAACTTGCCCTTAGCTCTAATGCCACTCAGGTTTGCAGAATTATTGTGCATTCGTTAATGATTTTTGCAATAAAATCAAATACTATCACATGTACATCAGGTATAAATGGATTATTACCAGATATGCTTTTCCTTTCATTCAAAGCATTAGAGCTTAGATCTATTAGAAGATCTAAGGCTATTGTCATAGGCCTGGATATTCTTTAATTTTTTTTTCCCAATTATTCTTTTTTCTACGTACAAATAAACCAATGAAATCTTAATTGTTTCCACCATATATTTTCTCAAAATAACCATAATCTTTTAGTTTTTTTTTTTTAACCTGTGGGTGTAGGGGGTGTGGGGATTTAGACTGTGGGTGTATAGTATGACAATTAACCTCAAAAACAGTTTAGATATAATAATAATAATAATTGTATTCATCTTCAAGGTACTCAGGCATTCTCCAACGTGAGCTACCATAACGGACTGTAGTGGTTATTTTCTTCTTCTCAGAATCAATATTTCTTAAGAACTTTCTCTACTAAGCAACCCTCTCAAAATCTTATTTTCATTTCCCAACTTTCAGACTTCTGTCCTTGCTTAGAGACAAGTTTCCTGTTCTGAGATTTATACTTTGTCAATTGTAAGCAAGATTTTGCACAAGTTTTCAATGTTTAATTAATGATTGATAAAAATTAATTGTAATTTACTGTCAATTTGCCTTGAAAAAAAAAAATCTTAAACGTTCTTCTGTGCAATGATAAAATCATATGCATGTTTAGGGACTGAATAATATAAGCATTGAAACTAAAAATTCTTCAATCACAAATAATATTAATACAGTTAACATTAGCATAAGAGCATGTTTACCTATTTCTGACACTGCAAAGAAAGGCTTTGAGCATTACTAAAAATAAAAATTGAAAAATAATTAGAGATTACCTTAAGTTGCATGGTCCATTTGATTTCTACATTAAAACCCACACTCGGGTCCAAAATTTCCAAAGCCTGCTGTAAAGTTGGAAATGGCTGATGCTCCTCCAAATGTTCGTCTGAGTAAGCTCCTTTCATTAGAAACTCATTAAGATGATACAACTGAACAAAAATCAGATGAATATTTTAATAAAAAAGGTGACTATTTTTGTTTTTCAAAATGTTAAACTTATTTAAATTATTAATTTATTAAATTTGCAAAAGGAAACAAAACATTTTTCAAACAAAATTTTAATAAAGTAGAAGACATGAGGAGAGGTGACCAATGGACACCACTCTCAAATTACTAAAAAATGTAAACTTATTTATAATATTTTGCAACATCTGGGAATCTTCAGGTCAATAAATGACAGAATTATTTTTGAAAAACTTGAGCACAATATTTCTGGTTTAACCTCTGAGAAGATAACATAAAATTACAATAAGATCTCTTATTTAATCACATTATTTTACTTTAAAATTAAAATAAAATTATTCAAATGTAGTTTTTTTGTTTGTTTTTTACCATAGATATTATTAGATATTTTTTTGTTGGGTTTCGGTCAAGGTAGATCCAAAAAAAAAAATACAAATTTTAAAAAATGTGTATTTTTTAAATTATAAGCCTGCAGGGAAATAATTTCAAATATTTCCAATATAATAAAGGTAATCCAAAATTTTTGGATCTACCCTTGACCGAACACCAACAAAAAAAAAATATATTCTTTGGATGAACTGGTGTGAAGTAACATAGATGAAAGGTTATCAAAATTGCAAATACTTCGCATGATTTTTGACTTAAAAATTCTTGAGTTCTGAGGATGGGATCGATGATCTCAAAAGCTCTCAGCTATAAGAGACAATAATAAGAAAAAGCTATTTTTATTCGGACTTGATATTTCAGGTAATCCTTCACTCCTATTGGCCCAAGAAAACTTAGCCTTTCATTTTGGATTTAAAAGCTACATGGCTAATTAGATTTTCATGAAGAAAATCTGAAAACTATGACCTGCAGAATATTGAAACATACACATGTATGTATGCACAATTTTTTTTTTTNGTTGACTAATAACAAGATATTTTTTTATACTCCATAAACTTTCAATGAAGAAGGAATTTCTGTTTAAGTTCCAACAGGCTTGCTTTAAGACATTATTAATTAAATAACTATTTATTTTAATTGGAATATTGTAAGTTATCATTGTAAATATTATTACTCCCAAAATTATATGTCATATGTTATGCAATACCACCCTCCAGATTTACTTGAAAATATTAATTTCTAAAAACTAACAAACTAAATTACAGGCTTTTTAGGTCAGAGCAAGAAACAACTAATTCTAAGTAATCATGCACAATATAAAAAGAAATTCACAAAGATAGATTCCACATTCATCAGTATAATAGCTAGGTATTCCTAGATTTGATTGATCCTAGTATTTGATCTGAGTCACAAATTGGTTACAAAATATTTTTCAGCTGATGTGGACTCTTGAAGGGGAGACATTATATAATGTTTGATTAAATTAAAAAAACTAAGTAGGTAAATAAAACAAAGGATAGAATTCTGGTATAACATTTTAAGCTATGCATATTGAAGCTTATTGGACAAAGCAATAATTTTTAGAACACTACAAACTTAAGAAGTCTTATCATTGTACAGAAACATTTTCATACTAATGTTTTTTTTTTTTTTTGTTTTTTTTTTAACATTTGAGTTATAATCACCAACTAATGAAGAATATATATATTACACTTTCAGATTCTAAATAAACACAGTCTCAAATTAAAACATCATTTAAAATAATAAAAATTTGATGGAACACAAGAGTCACATTTTATTGAGGACAAAGAACAATAAATCATGTTAGAATCAATAATAAAGAAGAAAAATAATTTTTTAACACTTATGGTTTTTATTTATTTATTTTTTTTTTACCTCCCATATTTCTATTTAGGGTTATGAAAGGACAAAAATACCTTTTCAAAACCCATTTCACTTGTCAGTCCTTTATCTTTTCATAAAAAGCCTGTCAAGTGAGGGACTCAAACACACAGTACCAGACATGAGGGACCCAAATAGATTCCTTCAGCTAACCCAACATCCCATAATGTTTTTATTCTTCTAGCAGCTAGTGTTTTTGTTCTCTTACTTTTAGGTTAGGGACAGTAGACAACATTCTGATGTCACACCCAAAAACAATTAGAAAACAAATATATCTATGATGTCTAATAATACCATAATATCCGACATAAGTTAACTGATTAACTCTCTCACCCAGATAACAGCAGTATGTATACCCTGAGTCTCCCACAAACTTCCCTAGAACAATAAAAAACAGGAGAGTGATACTATGCATCAATCACCTGGGTATACAAAATTTTTCTGATGATTCTCAAACGATACAGACAGTGCATATCATCTCTTTCATTGAGAGCTTGACCATGCTTTTTAGGGATTTGAAGTTCTTCTATTTCTCAAGCAATGCTAACATATTCAACCTTAAAATTGTATGAAGTTGTGATAATTTTTCTGTTTATACACATATTCCCTCCCTGATATAGTTTGCAAGCTGAACATCTAATCAGCTTTTGATGTGCCTTGTCAGAACCCCCTTATCCAGGCTAAATCCAGATTACTGCCTTTGAACACACATGACTCATCAGAATGTGAGTGTCACTTCCCAATCAGAATGTGATCAATATGGCCAGACATTCTCCTAGGCTGACTCATGTCCCTTTGAGAATGTTTTTATGTGGGATAATTATTTATCAATTGTTGTTGCCAATAATTAGATAATTGGGACTGCAAACTAGAAGAGCCGGGAACCATTGAAATACTTCATTTCCTAATATTGGAAGAAGGCCTGATGTAAAGTTGGAAAGAATAATGCTTACTTCGTTTTTTAATGATTGGGGCATAGACTCCTCTTTCACCTGGTTCCTCATATAATATCTCAAACAAGCAGCCAAGGTATTTTCCAGGGAGTCATAAAAGTGATCCTTCTCTTTTTTAAGAGCCTCTTCTGGGGAGGCAAGGATACTCAAAATGCAGTGGTTATGATGAATATTATTGTTGTATAACTCTAGTTAATATGGTCACTCAAAAATCCTTTAGACTAATTGACAAATCAACGACATATTGAAATCATTTGAGGTAAATTAGTGGTCTGTAAAGAATTCCATAATAGATGAATAATAATTTTAAAAAATTTCAGAATGAAAGAAAGGAAACAAAGGAACATAAAAGAATAGGTAAAAAGAAAAAAAGGCAATATTGTAAGAGACAGAGTCACATAGTATCAGATGAGATACAAAGATGGTTCTCGTTAAATATAAATGTTAGTGGTTTAGGTCAGGGTCATACTGAATTGTGAGGCTTACTGAGCCATGAAGATAGATGGAGGATGACCCTCAAAGCAGCAAAATGGTATTTAGATTTTTTTTTTTTTATATTCTGATAACTCATTTACATAGTAAACAAGCATTGTCAAAGATTTGGACTTATTTATTTCCTTCCCCTGAAATTTTGAGATGGACATTTCTTATTATTAGAGTTATAAATTTAGAAGAATAGAATAGAAGTCATGTATCCCTTTTAAAAAACTTATTCAATAACAGTAGTTTTTCTTGGCATGCACATTTAGTCATGCAAACTTATAAGCACCAACTGCAAGCTGCATGTTTGGAATTTTTAAATATTACTGACAAATTTAATGTACAATTACAGTGCAGAATAATGATTAAAAAAAGAATAAAAGCTAAATGGTTTACTAGATGACTAATAATTCTTAGAATAACAACTAGGTTGACTAATAACAAGATATTTTTTTATACTCCATAAACTTTCAATGAAGAAGGAATTTCTGTTTAAGTTCCAACAGGCTTGCTTTAAGACATTATTAATTAAATAACTATTTATTTTAATTGGAATATTGTAAGTTATCATTGTAAATATTATTACTCCCAAAATTATATGTCATATGTTATGCAATACCACCCTCCAGATTTACTTGAAAATATTAATTTCTAAAAACTAACAAACTAAATTACAGGCTTTTTAGGTCAGAGCAAGAAACAACTAATTCTAAGTAATCATGCACAATATAAAAAGAAATTCACAAAGATNTTTTGAAATTTATTGTTCCTTATTTATAAACAAACAAATAGATTCTGTAAAAATTTTGTTTCTTTTTTTAAATTTTCTTTATAAATTATATTGGAGTTTTAATAATAAAATTATGGTTTTTTGTTTTGCAGTGTTTTGCCAGGAATGGGTTTTTTATATTTTGTGATTTTTTAAATATTTTTTCATATCGCTTAATGTTTATGCTAATTTGTGTTCCCTTTTTGTTGCTAATCCTTTTTATCATTGTTGGCTTACCAATGGAATTCAGTTTATGTGAGAACCAAACTGTGCAGGACAGTGTTAGATAATTTGTTGAACGTAAGCTTATAAAATCAGAAAGTATATATAGAAAATGAAACACTTGCAGCTGCAATATATAGTAATAAAGAGCAGAGGTGGGATAGAGAGTGCAGTACACACACAAAAAGAAAAAAATTACAAGGAGTAAAATTTTCGGGGATCTCTCGCCCTTTGTTGGTGAGAAGTGAAGAGAGACTAGACTGTGGGTGTTGTGTAGCGGAAGGGACTCAAAAAAAAGGAAAGACGATTGGGTTTTCCCTAATCCTCTTCTTGTTGGCAATTGATGCCAGGTCTTAAAGTGGCTTTGAGAATGTGGATATAGGCGCACTCTCTCGTCTTCAGTTGCAAATCTGAAGCCTTGTTGGGAAGTTGTTCAATCACTTGAACTTGGAAAATGGGAAAACCCGAAAATTTATAATTTAGTATTTTAGTAAACTATTTTAATATTATAGTATAGTATTTTAAAATGTATAAAACAGGAATTTTTTTAATAATTGAAAGTATAATAGCAATAATAAATTAGGTACACTTACAATATTTTAAAATTACAGATATCTTCTTAAATTATAGATATAANAAATTTATTTATAATTAAATAAAAACTATTAAGTGAACAAGTAAAAAAAAAGTATAAGTATTGGGCCCATATAGGTAATCTTATTTTAAATTAACATATTTTAAAGCATGCTTTGGTTCCAAAAAATGAAACTTAAAAGATTGTTGTATACAGGTAATGCATTAAATTAAGCCCCAGTACACAACAAGATAAACAATAAAAAAACAAAACAGGGACGTTTGATTAATACAAGTGCAAACTCTTAATGCAAAATGCTTTATGCAATATAATACACAGTCAGCCTCCCAAAAATTTAACATCTACTATATACTTAGCTGAACACTGACAAGATATATAGAAGAGGTCAATAACTGGTTTGCATTGTAATTAAGAAATATTAATGATTGCAAAATCATTATTAGCAGGTTTGAAGCAGTAATTTTTGTAATATTTCAACATATCTACCCCATTAATAGCTAAAAATATGGTATCTGATAAACTTTATATATATATAAAGTCTCCTCTAATAACAGCACCATCAAGTAATTTGTTGCAAAATCATTAGAAATAATATTAGGCTTCTTAAAGAAAGATTTCTTTACTAGTCATAAAAAAGTTTATTCCACAAGAAGAAATTGTTGGCGTAAATTACTCAGAATTAAGATTTGAAAAAAAATTTCTCAAAAACTATTTATTGAAACAAAATGTAGAGATTAATTTTGTTAAATGTAACCACAAACTATATTAATGTCATCATCAGATGAATTTGAATTATTCTGCAACCCACTTAACAACTTTTCAAAATGTTTGGTCATATATAATCATGATGAATATATATTCAATGAAGTTCTCACCTTTTGTAATTAATTTCATACTTATAATTTCTACAATATTTGAATGTACATTGAATATTCATTTGGTTATAATCAAATCGCAAATATAAAAAACATTTAATTTCAGCAAGAGATATGGTATTAAAGGTTTTGTGCTCTGTTAATACATAAAATAAACATACTTTAATTTATTAATAATTTATTAGTATTTGGTATAGTTTATATGTTATCAATATATCAGTATCATTATAGCTTTCCCTGATAAAAGTAGGAATATTAATTTAAATCTGAGATAAGTATGTACTTGGGGCTTATTCAATTTACATAGATAGAATGTGATGGATAAACTCAAACTATATTCTTTAAAAACAAGTAATTATAATATCAGTATACAATTTACTGTTTATTTGAAGAATAAGGCACCATGTTTATTTTTAATTTGTAAGGGTTTGCTTTAATTTAAATTCAAACTTATCAATAAGAAACACACTCACACACTCTCTCCCTCTCCCAGCAGTTTCTTCTTTCCTGAACTGAACTTTAGGAAGACCTACTTTTTACAGTTTCATAATAACTAATATCTCCTTCTCTCTCATGTCATTTTCAATCGTATCAGGTGTCAAATGCGATTAAATTAAAGTGTGCACTAAGTCTCATCACAAATTAACACTAACATATCATTGTACGGGCAAGACACTGAATCAAAACTGCTGAATATAAGTAGCCAAACTCAATCACGAGACGAGTTCATGTTTTTCTTTTTAAAACAAAAACTTTCATAAAATAAGCTTAAAAAAAATTATAAAGATGGATAACCACATGGTGACTAAGCATAAATGGGGATAGCATGCCCCTTACCGTATCACCTTCAGTAGAGTCATCATGATAGTGAAGAACTTTACTAGCAGGAGGTGTCACACTAAAATCCTAAATATATATGCCTTTCTTTTAGTACAATGGACTCTACTTACAAGCATTAAAAAGAGATTTTAAGTTTTCATAAATCAATGTAAATTAGAAAATTAACTATTAACCCAATAAATATATTGATTAATATGGTATTGATTACTTTTATATTATATTCTACACTGTAAATAAAATAAAAATTAAGAAATTATGAAAATAGTAAAATAAATTGTAAGTTAAAATACTTCAACATCCCGGAACTTTGATGAAATAATTCGGTCTCTGATTGGAAATAGGATATATATAAAAGATTCCTTGAACCATTACATTTCTTGTTTTTCTTGAAAGCAAATTCGAACAGAATAAAATTACTGAAGTCATACTGATAGACTTTTTAAAAAATTTTATATTTTCTTAGAATCTACAGACTAGATACCCATTATTCATTAATGGTAATATTTCATTAATATTAAAATTTATAAACAAATGCATGAAATTATTTTTCAATACTTCAGCAGCCGCAGTTTTTAGTTTTTGGCAATGGAATTTGACATGTCGAGATAAAATGTAAAAAGGAAGGCTGTGTCCAGCCTAGCCTAAGTTGGATAATAAAACAAAGAAAAGACAAAGGGAAACTAATGGTTTTTTTATTTGTTATGTCATGTTGATAGTTGCTGGTAATCCCCCCCCCCCATTTTTCTACAGTGATATTTCCACGAACCTCAGGCCATTGAACCTCTAATCCATACCCCATTCCTACATCCGCTTTCTGCTCCTTCCACAACAGTCAAATAAAATTTTAAAAAACAGGTCAGCCATAATGTAGACACGGTTGTGACTGAGTCTCTCTCTCTCTCTCTCCCCTTCACCCTAATTGATATGTTACTCTCAGAATGTTGTAAATAATTTTTTCTTTCCAATATGTTCAGTATCTATTACAGACAATTTTGATTGCAGTTGATTACACACAATTTTATATTTTCACTTATTTATTCTTTGTTAGACTACAAAATATAGACATGTCAATATTATTTTTGTATGTTTCTTTTTCATAATCATTCCTGAAATTGAGACTGAAACAGCTTAAATAAAAACTTTTTTTTATTACAAATTAGTTTTTAATTCTTCAACTACCAAGATCGTATTCCTGATAATCCTCTCTTCATTTTATTATTATTTTTCCAGTTTCACAAAAAAGAAGCCAACAGATCCTATAACATTCTAAAACACAATATGCAAGGTATCAAGTCAGAGGACGGAATGAAGATTATATGGCTGGATGTTAAAAAAACATTTTTGATAAATTCTCCAAGACTGTTGACTAATGTAAATCAACCGCCACAGGTAGGCTTTTCTCCTCAATTCTGCCGATGTATTACGAGGCAAATTCCAGGCAACATATACTTTGTAATAAATCACTTTAGATATTACATCAAACAATTAACAACTTTGCATTCCATTATACTTATAATTTTCACCTATTTTTTTCCCTGGAATTTATAGAATGAATTTAAATTCTTATTTCAGCACTTTAGGATGCTTTATCGATATCATTTATCAATGATAAGACATAACAATTGAGGAGTTATTTGTCAAAATAACAACAGAATATTTTTTTGACTAATAATAGCTTGAAATTATTGAAAATAAATTTGAAAGAGTATGTAGTTAAGTTAAAGTACGAAAGTATACAGACTAATTTTATAAATATTATTTATTTTGTGGTCTTTAATCCCACGTAAATTTAGATAATTTTTAGTGCAAGGGAACAGAATAAAAAATCTAACTGTCCCAGCCAGGACACGAACCTGGATCCCCTGCTATCCGGGCCGGTGCATTTACCACTTATGCTACCGAGACAAGTCTGATAAGTTATTAAAT
>KZ806958.1:189887-218091 GCA_000696205.2 Oncopeltus fasciatus | reverse complement strand
AAATTTGGAAAAATTGCCAGAAAATAAAATAAAAAAAAATCAAATAAAATCAACAATAAAACAATTAAATGGTCATCACTGTGTAGAAAGAAGGGGACCATCGACCCCACTCCCAATAAGTTTAGACATTAAGGCCCAGGAGGTCGCAAGGCCATCTCCGTTTTAGTCGCCAGGGAGGGTTGTGAGGATTGGAGTCTGATGACAGGGATTGGGCATGAAATTGGAGTTTACTATGTAAGAGCTTGAAGCAGGTGGAGATAAGTTCTTTGACTAAAGGAATATGAAAGTCGCGATGAAGGGTACACATAATATGGAGTGTTAGCAATTATTCTGAGAATTTTGGACCGAAAGGATTGTATTCATTGGATATTGGAAGGCTTAGCGGCACCCCACAATTCTGTACCATAGGACCAGATTATTATATATTAACAATAGTACCTGGACCAGCCAGATTGGTCATATTTTGGTCTTGTAGATGGTCAGTTTATCTTCAAATGTGAGGTGTGAGCTCCTATTTATAAGGCTGAATAAGAGTCTGTTGAGTTCTTGCCACTTGATTTTAGTATGTTCATTCCAGTTGAGTCGTGAGTCAAGGTGGAACCCAAGGTAACGGACTGAATCAGAGAGAGGTATAGGTATGTTATTGTATGTAACATTATCAGGAGAATCTTTTCTTAGTTGAATATTTACCTTTACGCATTTGGACTCATTTATTTTAATTCTCCATTTACTGCACCACTGCTGAATAGCATCAAGGTGGTTTTGGAAAATGTTAGAAGCCGTTTTAAGATCAGGGTGGGAGGAGAGGATCGCTTTGTCATCTGCAAAGAGGGCTAAAAGAGTATTAGGGTGAGTAGGGATGTCTGCAGTATAAAAGATAAAAAGGATGGGTCCAAGCACAATGCCCTGTGCAAGAGCGGGTGCTTTCACAGGTTAGTGTTTGGAGTAATCTGATCCTTGCCAGACCATATAGAAACGGTTAGAAAGATAAGATTTGGATTAGGTAGATGGTACTTGGAAATATAGACTTCTGCTTATATAATAGACCAGTATGCCATACTCGGTCAAATGCTTGAGTGACATCTAATAATGCACCAGGACAAAATTATTTTTGCTCGAGGGAAGAGGAAATAAAGTGTACAACGTGAAAAACCTGCTGGACAGTAGAATGATGGGATCGGAAGCCGAACTGATAATTAGGAAGAATATTTAAGGAAATTATTATAGGTATTATTTTTTTTAAAAGAACTTTCTCAAATACCTTGGAAAGTAATGGTAGAAGGCTAATTGGTCGATATGATAATATGTTAGAAGGTGCCTCAGAAGGTGTCACTGCCTTAATAATGATAATAATAATATTTTATTGTTTTCTTTGGGTATGTCAAATTGATTATAAACAATAAATGGAAACAATTACAAATGAAGTGATTCTAGAGGACCAAGAAGAAAGAAAAATAAATTGAAAATATTATGAACGAAGTAGAAGCTTACTGTTTGATATCGCCTTTAAATGAACCACCAGCACCACGATGTCCAACATCTAGTCCACGCCAAGTTTCTTTCCATTGGCGGTGAAGAGAATATTTATAATCACAGGTATAGTTTGTAATTGGCTTTACAATCAAATATTCCACTAAAGAGAAAAAAATATGAAAGTTTATAAGGAAATAAAAATTAAATAATAGTAAACGTTTGAAATAGTACTTAAGAAATATTTCCATAGTAAATAATTAAAGCTTTAGTTAACCAATTTCTATATCATGTTCCTCTTTAACATTTATTTATATATATACAAGTCATGTTCCATAAAACCCTAACATACAAGAATATTTCTAATATAGCGGATATTATCTATAACAACAAAGTGAATTGTGCTGAATGTCAAATACTGTTCCAAGCATTCCAAGAATCCCACACTTCTTTCTGAGCCCAGCTCCAACCAAATAACCCTCTCCTAATAGCTTTTCTTTGGTGTAAGTCATCCTGGTAACTTCTTATTAGCTCTTACAGTAACTTCTACTAGTTAGTCTATCTGCCGTAAGTACTATTTCAGTTGTTCCTCTGTAATAACTATAGTTAGCAAGTAAAAATCAACTGAGCCGAAAGAATAAAACTTATATATATGTATATATATNTCTCCTCTTTCTTGGGTCGACTCAACATTACATTATTGGCATTCTTTACCCCGAATCCCATACCCTCTTATTTTTAAATTATTTTATCTTTTTAATTAATAAATCTTTATTTATTACATTCTGATAGTAACATCTACTACTAGTACGTCTAGTAATTTGATGATATAGATAAATTACAATTAAAAAAAAAATTAAAATAACACAAAAATAAATAAGTGAACATCACTGTGAAGGGAGAAGGGGCCATCAACCCAGGAGATCGCGGGGCAATTTCCGTTTAAGTCGCCAGGTAGGATTATAAGGATTAGAGTCTGATGATAGGGATTAGGCAAGAGGATTAGGATGAAATTTGAGTTTACTATGGAAGAGCTTGAAGCGAGAGGAGATGAGATCTTGGACAAAAGGAATATTAAAGTCATGATGAAAGGTAGAGTTGGACACAAAATATGAAGCGTCAGCAATTATTCTGTTAAGTGTTCGCCATGAACACAGATGCCATATCTGTTGAGTTCTTGTCGCTTGATTTTAATATGTTCACTCCCGTTTAGTTGTGAGTCAAGTTGAAACCTAAAGTAATGGTCTGAATTGCAGAGAGGTATAGGGATGTTATTGTATGTAGCATTATTAGGAGAATATTTTCTTAGCTTAAAATTTACCTGCACGCATTTGGACTCATTTATTAAATTCTCCATTAGCTACACTACTCCTGAATAGCATCAAGGTGGTTTTGTAAAATGTTGGAAGTGGTTTTGGAATCAGGATGAGAGGAGAGGATCCCTTTGTCATCTGCAAAGAGGGCTAAGAGGGCATTAGAACGAGTGAGGATATCTGTGGTATAAAGGATAGGTCCAAGCACACTGCCTTGTGGAACACCTGCTTTCACAGGGAAGTGACTGGAGTAATCTGATCCTTGCTGGACCCTAAAGAAACAGTTAGAAAGGTAAGATTTCCGGATTAGGTAGATGGTACTTGGAAATATAGACTTCTGCTTATATAATAGACCAGTATGCCATACTCGGTCAAATGCTTGAGTCCAAGAATACACCAGGACAAAATTATTTTCGCTCGATGGAAGAGGAAATAAAGTCTACTACACGAAAAACCTGCTGGACAGTAGAATGATGGGATCGGAAACCGAACTGATGATTAGGAAGAATATTTAAGGAAGTTATTATAGGTATTATTCGTTTTAAAAGAACTTTCTCAAATACCTTGGAAAGTAATGGAAGAAGGCTAATTGGGCAATATGATAATGTGTTAGAAGCAGATTTACCTAAAACAGGAAACAGGATTATTTCAGGAAATTTCAAGTCAGGAAGACAATTACTTTTTAGGGTAGATTTCGAAGTATTAGCCTGGTGATAAGGTCATAGCCAGGTGCTTTGCACTTAGGCACATGGTTAATAATGTACTTGACCTAAGAAGGCGTTACTGCCTTAATCGGTAAGGACATTGGTAATGGTGTGTCTAGTAACTCCTCAACCTCAACCTCTGCATTAATAGACAAATAATTGGGATCTGGATGAGGGGTAAATGTTTGCTTTAGATGCTGGGGAAACATTTTGGCCTTGTCTTTGTCAGAAGAGGCCAGGAACCATCTTCTCAACACATGGGGGCAGAAGGTTCATGATATCTCCGGAGATATCTGGTTTAACTCTAACTTAAGACGGGATAGCTGGTTTAACTCTCTACAATCTGAGGGATGCCTAGACCTCTGGAACAGGTCTCAAGCTTGACGCTTAGCCAGTATGAGATTTTTAAAGGAATCAGGGAGGGGCTCATTGAATTTACAGTGTAGCGGGTGGTGGTGGGTTTTAAGTTTACCCTTTCAAAGGCATTGCTGAATCCTAACAGTAAAGAACTGGCCACCATCATCCAGCTCTTCAGAGGTTTTCAAGGAGATTCCGAGGTCAAACGACTCTTCTAGCAGAGTTCTAAAAAATGGCCAGTCAATGGGACCATTTATTAAGGTTGGTGGCAATTGTCTAGAGATGGGTGTGAGACAGGGTTTAGAGATGTTTAAGGAAGACAGGGTTATGGTCAGAGGAAAGTTCATTTATGTTTTTATGAAGTGATGGAAGAGAATACGATTTTTATGAATGAAAAAAATCTAGGATATCAGGATGACGGTTTACATCAGTGGGCCAGTAGGTAGAAGAGGTCAGACTTAAAGTAAAAAGATTGTGAGAAGAAACAGCGTCATACAGAGCACGGCCACGGGAGTTGGTCGTTCTCGAGCCCCATTGCAAATGTTTTGCATTATAATCTCTGCCGGAGAGGAAACGAGTACCTAAAGATTTAGAGTGTTCTTGGAGCTGATTTGAGGGGATGGATTTGTTAGGAGGGCGTACTGCCCTCTACTGTAGTGTACTACTGCAGATAGGAGATGTGGAAGTTTGGATGGACACTGAAGAATCTATGGGAGTGGAAGGTATTAAATAATGTGTATGGGAAGTGCGAATAATGAGTGCAGTTCCACCATGAGCCCGTGAGCTCTGTCTGGGTGATCAATTCGGTATGTATTGTATCCTGGTATTTTGAACTTTTAATTCTTTGTTAGCTGTGTTTCAGTAAGTAGAAGTACATCTATATATTTGTCTTCTAGAATTAGTTTCATTTATATGTGTTTGCCGTTAGCATTCAAAAGGAGGATGGAAAAGGAACTCAGAGGGAGTGAATTTATTTCATTGTGGAAGAAGTCATATTTGTGACTACTGTTTTCAGGAGGTTTTTTTCTTTTTTTTTTTTTTTATTACGTGTTAGCCTTCCATTCAACCACTTAGGGTCATAGAGGAAGGGGCTATCTACAGGTTGCCATCCCATTCTAAACGACCATGGCTCAGGGCAAGCTTTTAATTATAAATAAAAGATTGCCCAGGGCGGGATTCGAACCCGCGGCACCAGAATTGTGAGACCCGAACGGATTCCATGAGCTAGAAGAAGGACTGAAGTATGGCTTGGATGTCATTAAATGCTGCTGGTGGAGGAGAAACATGAGAGATGGTAGGTCGCTCCCTTCTGGGAGGCTGGCATTTTGGAAGAGGTAGCTCTTCATTAGCTGCTGTCCGGGAATAAGATAATCCCGAGTACAACTGTTTTGGCAGGAGGTGATGGAGTTCTTCGAGCTGAAGGCTCTTTGTGTAAGAGTGGGCTGAGTCCGTTGCTTTAGATCTTTATATATCTGGCAACCTTTATAATTGACAGGATGATTTTTCTGGCAGGGAGCACAGACAGCAGGGGTACTGCGAGACTTCTGACAATCCATTGTGAGGTGTGCACCTCCACACTTGACACATCAGGCTCCATACTCTCAGTAACTCTTTGTGTGGCCGTACTGCTGACATTTGTGGCATTGAACAATGTCCCTGTGGGAATGGGGCTTCTCTACTCGTATTTTGCAGTGCCAGAGAGATGATACATTATATATTTCTTCCACATTTCTTGTGGGCTCCAGACCAACGAAGAACAATGGTAGTGAGGTTTTTACAGGTGCATAACTATATAAGTGGCAGGGTTGTCTGGTATAATTTTTGTGTCGCTCTGCCTATTAACGCAGGTCTATCGTCCACGGCCAATGGGCTCATCAAATTGGTTGCACATTAGGCAGAAATTTTGTAAATTTCTAACAAAGATGCCCCAAACTTGCGTATTTAATACATTTATACTAAACACATTAAAAATAAAAATAAAAAAAGGAGTGTTAAACCTAAGGGAATATAAAACTCACATGCAACTTCACCAATTGGTCTATGCCTCACACTGGTGATAGGAACAACCACTTGACCTTCACTATTGTTTTTCATGGCACTTGGAAGAATGTAGGAAAAACCAACATGATATGGTGGTTCATCTTCCCTCTGGCTTTCAGAATAAAGATAAAAATCCAAAAGAATGCCCTGAAAAGAAATTTTCAAAAATAAAATAAATTTATAAGATACATGCATAAAATAAAATAAAAACAGGCTTAAGAAAGTTAAGTGAATCTTCAACTCTAAAACATTATCTTAAAGCTTTGAGAACACAAAATGAATAGGATTTATAATAATCAAAAATAAAAGTGCCCCAATTATACTATATGAAAAAAAAGATTAAATTTAAAGATAGAGAATGCTATGTTTAGATGAAATATATGCCTTTATTTTCTCTAAAGATATTTCATAAATATATAAACATAACTAGCATTCTTTAAGCATTTCAATATTTATTGTCAACATTAAAAGAGAAATAGTGTACAAATGAAATTGTAAATCTAACTCAAAACATAAAATAATCATTTAATATATTAGTGTAAGGTGTACGTGGGGAATAGGTATGTGTTAGTGTGTGTGTGCTTACAGGTGCGATGGAATATTGTTAACAGCACTTTTCAAATACTAAACAATAGGCTTATAAAATTTGAATAATATTAATAAATTTTAAATGATATATTAATGAATTAAAGAATCTTAAAATTATTTTTAATTTAAAAATAAATACAAAAATTAACATTGTAAAGATAGAATAAACATAAATTGTAGATGAACTAACTCTTGTTGAAGAGCCTTACTAATAGACAACTTAAAACCTGACAAGAAACAACATGTAAACAGGAGTACATATACACTGGGGGACAAAAAAACTGGCGCACCTGGAATTTTACCTGAAAAATGCAGATTAAATAATTATTTTTGTGTGCGGTGTAATAACTGGCATGACAGATCAAATGGGAGTATGATTCCTTATGTTTTGACAACAAATGTCTTAATCCTCTCTAGGATTAATGATATAAACTGAAAGATGGACTTTATCTCTCCTTTCTTTCTTAAAGGAAAAATTCATAATTTTGAATTCAGTTTTTCTCCAGAAACACATTGATTGGAGTTTCTTCTTTCCTTTCTTTCTTAAAGAGAAAATTCATAATTTTAAAACATTAAAAATGGTTTTGACGACAGAGGTTGTTGCGCGAATTATGGCGTTGATCGAAGACGGCCGAAGCCCGTTGGCTTCGCGTATCGTTATACGCGGCCAGAGTACATGGACTGCCTGAAACAACAGTTCGCCGGGCAGTTCAGAGGTTTCGCGAAACTGGTAGCTATGCCATGAGGCCGGGATCAGGCCGTCCAAGAGCGACACTCCCAGCTGATGATCTGTTGGTATACAACAAACAGAACATATCACAATAAATAAAGGTGAGCAAATTGTGACCTTTGACCTGTTATAAAAATGTTTATATGCATTTTTCAGGTAAAATTCTAGGTGCGCCGGTTTTTTTGTCCCCCGGTTTAGTTCAACCAATCTTTTCATTAATCAATTTTCCTATTCTATGGGAAAGTAAATCATCATATTTTGATGGAGGGAAGACATGTCTTTCTTTATTTTTCAGGCTGATTATAAAATATCATTTTTGGAGAAGATAAAACTAAAATTAAATAATTATAAGAAGAAATGGTACAAATACAAGCCAATGTAGCTATGGGTAATAATTAAAAAAATAACTCACAATTGTTTCTGGATAAAGGACTAGAATTTGAAAAACAATGAATTCATCTTGAGTAAATGTTCTTCCAAATTGTTCCTGAAATTTGAACTGTCTTTCCCTTTGGTTCATAACCTAAAATAAATAAAATTTAAAAAAGTTTACTTATTATATTAGTTCATTCTTGAAAATTTATAGGATTTGCTTATAAAGTGTAATCTTATTATGACTTTAATTAATTTATGTAGCATAAAAGCAATAGGAAAGTAATGTGGCATTAGTCGGACCACAACATCCTTTCCACTGTACCCCTGCTTTCAAACTAAGTTTCCTGCCCCTGCCCTCTCCCTTAAAAAATTACTTTTCAATAAATGCAAAACAAATTAATTCAGATCCGTATGCTATTAATGACAGACAAGACTAAGACTAACTTTTTTACTTCGGAAACATTTTCCAAATTTTAAAACAATTAAAATCGTAACACTCCTTTCCCCCTTATCTGTTAACACCTACATCCATTAGATCATAAATACATCCTTCAATCTCCTCCACTTAGTTTTATTTATTTATCCCTTTCTTACTTTCTCAACTCTTGAATTTTAATTGTTACTTCAATCTCTGGTGCCTCCCATTCATCCTTCCCTTTGCACAAACCTCTTTTCTGACATTCTTTACTTTTATTACTTGTAGCCAGATACTTCCTGCCACGATCACTAGGTATTTACATACACACATATAATTTTTTTTTTTAAATAGGCTTATGTGGAACAAACCTAAATATTAATTTAATTTAAAAAGATGCAATACATACAGCCACTTCAGTTATTGGCCAATAATCCATTTTGTCGGATAAATCCATTGTCTCTAAGCTAAGGCAATCATCTCCCTGGCTGATATCTTGTTGTATACTGTTGTTACGAGCTATATTAACAGGAGTAACTTTCACATTAATCTGAAACAGTTCAACACTGAATTATATGTATATGTGATGAATGAACTATATATACAATTTAAAAATTAATTAACACTATAATTTAAGCAAAGTATAAAATATTAGATAATAATAATAAAACATCTCTTACTTCAAATTAATAAGAAATATTCATTTTTCTCTTTTTACAAAAACAATTAAAAAGAAAAACAACACGAAATTAGATAAAAGTATAATTTGGTTTTAACCTACATTTATAAAATAAAACTATCAAAATTGTAGGGTCATTTATCTAATATAACTTGAGCTATTTAATACTATATTTAGTCCCACACTTATCAATGTCAGATACACAGCTTGTAACTTTAGCAAGATAAGAAGAGGGTACTTGATTGTATTTAACTGTCTTAAAATCAATTTTTTTCTTAGAATTTATTGTCAAAATTATATGAAAAACATCCAAAACTCAAGAATTAAAGGGAAAAAAACTTTTTGGCATTTGATGACTAACTTCTCATTCTATCAGAAAATGATTCATAAGAAACTTCCTTAGGTTTTTCAGTATTCTTTGATCAAAATAAGTAATATAATAATAGATATTAATAAGTTTGACCCATAGAAAAAGAGTCAATATAAATTGTATTTTTACTAACTTACCCATCTTCATCAGAAGTCTTTTCTTTCTTTAATATGTAAACTTTATCATGTTTCCAATTGCCTAATATATCACAGTTTCCAGTTACACAAACAACCTCACCAGGAAAAACTTCTGCTCTAACCCTGAAGGTCCAAGGTCTCACTACATTGTCATAAGCAGTTGCATCAAGATACTTAGTTGAATCATGCAAACGACTCTTTTCTCCATTAACTATGTCTTTCTCTGGTTCCTTCGGTGCTGACTCTGCTGCTTTTTGCATGAACGCCTCATTGTTCCACCATCGCATCATATTTTCAGCCTTTTTTTTTTCCTTAAAAAAATACTGAGAATTACATACATTTAATAACTAGGGGGAAAAAATTGCTTAAGAAAAAAAAAAGACTCAATTTTTTAGACTCTAAAATTCTAAGAACTTTTTAAACGCAAATTTTCCCATCCTTCTTAAATAAGTGATGAATGATTCAAAATTACTCGACAAGTCAAGTGTGAGTAACAAAAGTTTTTTCATTGCTAAGGGTGTAATACTTACTTCTTGATAAAAGGTGAAAAGAAAAAATTAAATAACCAATAGTTCAAACAATTAATTATAGCCAGTAGCGTTAAACAATTAAATAATTATAGTAGCGTTCTTAGACGCCTTCAGATATAGAATAATGAATTGTGTAATATATAGTTTAGAGCATGTAACTCTATTGAAAGAAGAAATTATTTAGCAGTTACCAAATTTATACAAAATTAGGATTGTATTTTTGGGATAGGAGGAATTTAGGATTCCTCCAATCCTGAAAGCCTGCTAAGGATCCTGGAACAACAGTATCAACCATTAAAAATGATAGATAGCAGACAGAATTCTTTTTTTCTTTTCTTTGTCTAATTTCAATACTCAAAGGAAACTCAAGATTCAAGGTAAATAACTATGACTTTTTCTTAAGTCAAAGGTAAATGACTCCTGATTCTTATATAAATATTTTCAAAATCAACTTTACCCACTTACCCGTGGGTAGAATCAACTTGTGCCACTTACCCGTGGCAGACTTTATGAAAACACTTTTATTTTTCTATAGCTTATATTAATGTTCCTTTGATTTTAAATTTTTTTTTTTTTAACTTTTATTTATTTATTACATAAAAACATTATGTAATTTGATTACAATGAAAAGTAAAAATGACATTCAATGTCAATCACATGAGGAGAGAAGGTGACCAATGACACCACTCTCAAATTTTAAGAATTTAAATTTATATTCATCTCTTCACAATAAAATGTATGTACCGTTTCTTCTTCCGGGTTGGACCGTGTCANATGAACTATATATACAATTTAAAAATTAATTAACACTATAATTTAAGCAAAGTATAAAATATTAGATAATAATAATAAACCTTTTTTTCTTTTCTTTTGAAAATAAAGCATTGATAATAGTTTTACAGAAAAATGTCTTCTCTCTATTTTAGGACCTGAGCTAAGATGGGACATTGGTGAAGATTCTTTTGTCTTCCAGCTTTGTAGGAAGCCAACAGAAACTTCAAAGAATAAGACATAAGTTCAGTGTTCAATCCTATTAAGTTTCTTAGGTTGTATCTTATTCATCCAAAATACTATTATAAAAATTTGGTGATCCAAAAGTGGCTGGGATGAAGATATTGTTTATTTAAGAACTAGATGGAGTATATATTTTTTTTATTTTATAACCTTTATTATTACTTTCTCTTAAAAATAAATAAAAACATCTTGTAATTTGATAACAATGAATAATAGAAAAAAAATTACATTAATGAAAGTCACATGAGGAGAGGAGGTGACCAGTGACACCACTCTCAAATAATGGATGGAGTACATAACTGAATTTTTTAGATGAGGTTGAGAGAGTAGAAAATTTTCCTCTACTTCTGAGGTCACATGCATGGAACTCCATACCATATGCAATACAAGTGATAGGGCTTATGCAATTGCTTGTATTAGAAAATACCTTAATGACATTTATGTTGCCTTTCTATTAGTGAGGCCTAGAATTACTTTTCTAAAACAAGTTTATAGACCAAAATTTGAGCTTCGAGCTGCAGCCTCGAGATGTCATTTTTCAAAGGTAACTCAAACAGGTAGTGGTCCATAGTTTAATGAATTATACATTCGGAGTCATTCTAAGACTGTTCTTCATTGGATTGTAGCTGTTCACCATGACAATTGAGGCTTGCTGTTTAAAAAACCCGACTGGACTGATCAAATTACTGAGGATCAGTAGGATCACAGCAACTTAATCACATAATGGATAATTGAGCTCTTAAGGTTGGCCTCTCTGTAGCATGAATTTTTTTTTCTGTTAGATCATGCTATGCCTGATCAGGGATAAGGAAGCTTTATAAGCCAGATCTCTTCAGAGTGTCGGCCATGGCGGCTCTAGGTCTTATCCTAAGACAGAGACATTATTAAAAGGGTAAAGGCTGAGTATCTCCCATTTTCTTTCTTTCACTCTTCTTATAAATTATAATGTTATAATAAATGTGTGAATTATAATGCTATAATTATAGTGTGAAAGAGTATGAGTGCGAAAATTAACCAACTACCATAGGATATTATTATTTATAGTTACAGTCTATATTTACAACATTAATAATTTTAAAGGTGTTTTAAAATGTTTTAATAATTATTACTAATCCCGGTTTTAATGTTTATATCTGTATATTTTTATATGTTAAATTTTCAGTTGCATTTCAGTAAGAATTGCATTTTGTAAATATTTCAATACTTTTATGTAATATAGATATTTATAGAATCGATCAAAATGATTTGTACTTCGGTAATAGGTGACAGAGCTTCAAAGATGGAATGAATGATTCCGAAAATGCTCAGCAAGTAAAATAAATAAAACATGCTAAGTATTGATTGTGATTTGATAACCCTAATTGTCATCAACTTTGCTATCAGCACAAATAAAAGAAAAAACCGTTACATTTTAATAAATTTATAGTTTTGGTAAAATTTAATTTCCTCTAATAGACATTATAATATTAAATTATTCCATTAATAGTATTAATTAATAGTCACTTACAATTTATATATTATACTTTTTCAAAAAATATAAAATCTAGCTGAGCTTTTTTACTATTATGAAGATTAATTTAAAAATTACTTTTAAATAATTTTTATAGAGATTGGGGGAGAATGCAGTAAGTCAATCATTATTACTTTACAGAATTTTTAATTTTTAAAGCATATATATAATTTAAAATTAATAAGAAATAAAAGACTAATGTACCGGTTTTCCTTTAAGTTTACTTTTCCATATGTTCAAATTACTATTGAATAATTTCAACTGTATGGCTGTTTCAGTAGTGAGCCAGCCTCTATCAATCCTGTCTTTGTGATCATAAAATCCTATAACTTCAGCTTCCTCAGCATTTTCCTGAAGCACTACAAAGCAATAAAATATAGCATATTATAATTAATCATCTAATAAATTATGTTATAGCCAGATACAATAACTATTGCAATCTGACATATAAAACAAGGAACAATTAATAAATGGTGTTACTTCATTTTATCTTTCTAATAAATATAAAATATTGTTCAAATAAAAAATAAAATTAAAAAAAAAAATAAAAATGCACATATGTACTGAATATTTTCAAATAGATTTGAAATCGGTTTGTCTAATTCCTATAAATTGAAATAAAATATATTCTAATTTATATTCATTTGTTAATACAGGGCCCATTTCGGTGAGACGAAAGTCATTTCATAGTCAATTATATACCTACATTGTAAAAAATAAAAATATTACCAACAAACCATTTGAATCTGCAAAAATTGATTGCATTAACTGTAAATGTTATACACATTTCGTTAGTGTATTTTTTATCTTTATTGTAAATAAATTTGTATAAAAAGTTCCTTTTTTTTCTAAATATCTCGTTTATCATATAAATAAAAAAATTATCTTTTTAGATCATAGAATCATCACTAAGTATCATTAAGGACAAAAGTTTAGGTAAGAATAAAAGTGGTATGCCATCCAAAATAGAGCAAGCGCACAGTGATTGTACAAAAAGCCTTAGCACCTGGCTGAAGGTATGTTAACTTTTAACTTGTAGAGGTGTTACTCTTACTTAGATCATCAAATTTTAAAGCTTTCATTCCAGAATATAATATAGTATTGTGTGTTGCGGAATGTAGAAAAGTTTCGTAAGCACATTCGATCTCCCAATTTAAACAAAAAAAACCACAATAGAAATCATATAGATACATAGAAAATGTATAAATTATTCCAAGATACAATATTAATGAAAATTAATAAAAATGAAACATAAAACAATTTTACCTTTCTTGCTTATCACACGTGGTTTCTGATGAGTTTCCCACCTCCGAGAAATGTAGTGTTTTTCAGTTATTTTATTACCATCTGGTTCAACAATTATACAAATCACATAGCGATATTCTATGTCCCTCTTAAGTGGAATATCAACAGCACCAGACCAAACACTTTCATTCCTTAAAATAATAAATTTGGTGTCCTTTAATATTAATGGATTATAATAGTGGATTTAAATTAAAACAGTAATTTAAAATAATAGTGAAAAATATTCATTTTCAAGATGAAATACATGGAAAACTAAATAATTTAGTTAATTATATTGACTGACAATATAGTCAGAGTAATATGGTATGGAAATGGTTTTTATTTAGTCCATACAGTCTATGAAGAATAGTAACATAAACAGTTGATTGATGTTGAGGAATTGATTTTTGCTTTAAAAAAAATTATATTCTAACATTCTGCATTACAAAAATAACGGTTTAGCTCTACCAAAGATATATGAAGAAAATATATGACTTAAGCTTGTATTTCTCTCATTAAAATAATTATAGATGGTGGTCATATGAAAATATAAATTCATGTGATATTAAATATCACAAAACCAAAACTATATACCCCCAAGTTACTTTACTAATATAGTCTCTCAATAATTATTATATTGTAATTAAGCCTAAATAGCAGCAGTAAAGCCAAAATTCTGTCAAAAATAAATTTGAAGTCCATAATTTATAAATTATTTTGTTCATTTAATCAGGCGAAATGAACATAAACATGATTTGTTCTGTATAATTATTATATTTTCTTTTTTCTCTCTCATCAATAATTATGTACTATATTTCTAACTTAGTAGCTAGTAATGAATAATTGAAAGCAGGAGAATCTTAAAAAATTGTATTCTCATGTCTGTTTTGCTCTAATTCAATATGATAGGCTCTTGAAGTAAAAAAAATAAATAGCAGCAAATAATATAAAAAGTTGGGAAAGGAATCATTGATGCCTTGCATGACCCTTGACCTTGAAATTCCCTTGAAGACCCCTGAAGAGCTGTACAGTTATTCACTGTCAATATTCCTTTTGGAAGACAAACTTAAAATTTAAAAACTCATACTGGCTAAGGGGAGAGCTCAACACATGTTCCAAAAATACAGGCATCCCTGAGATCATAGGAAGTTCAACCAGCTATCCTATATCATAAAACAAAAACTTGGAGCTTTACAAAATAAGGCAATTAATGCCTAACTTTCTAGCCTCTCAGTATCGGAGAAATCTGCAAATTATCTAGCTCTTTGGCCCGTGACTCACAGAATTTTAAAGCACCATGAAACTTCTGTCTAGTTGTATCAAGGCCTCTGCTGACAAAACAGGCCCATATGTTTGGCAGCATTTCAAAGAAACATTCACTCCTCAATCAGATCCTGATCATTTGTCAAATAGTACTGAAGATGAGGAGTCACTGAAGCACGTTACCTATGTAATTGCTTTTAAGACTATATATAACCCCTTGTCAGGTCAAGTATATACTTCAACACCTCCCATGCAAAGCACCTGGCTATGAATTAAATCATCAGTACTCCTATCACCCACCCTGTGAAATTCAGTGTTCCACAGGGCAGCATGCTCAGACCTATCTTTTCACCCTTTCCTAGATATCCCCCCTTCCAAATACCTTCCTGGCCATGTCTGCGGATGATAAAGCGACCCTCTTTTCCCACTCTTACGAAATCACCTTGACACAATTCAGCAAACAGAGAATCAAAATATCTTAGTTCAAATGCAGCCAAGTTAATTTTCAATGAAAAGAATCTCACATTGTAATGCTTAAAGGCATTCTATCTGTTATCTTTGGTTTCACCTTGACTCACAACTTACTTGGGACAAACATATAAAACTCAAAAAACAAAAACTCAAAAGACTATTATACAGGCATTCACAACACACAATAGAAAACAAACTGTACAAGGCTTTACAATAACTGATCTGGACATACCAGTGCAGAACTCTAGGGTGCCAATAAGCCTTCCAATATCCAACAAACAAAATCCTTCTGATAAAAAATCCTAAGAATATTAAGATATAAAAAATCCATATTATTTTCTCCAACTCTACCCTTCATAATATCCTGTCTGTATGTCCAAGACCTCAACTCCACCCACCATATGCCACAGTAAACTGCCTTTCTACCCTAATTCAAATGACCAATCTCTATCACCAGATTCCAATCCTACACATCCATCTTACAAATCTTCACATTAACTAAAATGAAGAAGGCTAGGTGACCTCTTGGGCTTTTATGTGTAAATTTTCTGAGTAGGGTCAATGGGCCCTCTTTCTGCTTAGTGGTCTTGATTTTTTTTTTTTTTTTTTTTCTTGTGAACATAAAACATTATATTTATAAATACACACATTTTTAATAAATATTTATTAGATTCAGTTAAAATAAAAACATTTTGTAATTTGAGATCAATATAAAATTTTATGTATATGTTTCTTACACATTGACATCAAATTGCAATTTTTTTAAATTTGAAACAGAATGTAATAAATAAAGATTTATAAATAAAACAATTTAAAAACTGATATTTCTATTAATTCCATACATCAAACATTTCGGCCAGAATTTCAGGCCTTCATCAGGGCTGAATATGAAAAAGAAACATAAAAAAATAATATAGAAACATGTCTATATGTCATAATCTAACAAATAATAACTAAATGAAAATATAAAACTATGTGTAATCAACTATTAAAAAAAAGCATAAAAAATGTGAAGTTTGACAAAGGTGGTTAAGTTTGTAATTAAATCAAAATCTAATAGAGAGGGAATTGTGAGTTTTTCTAGATTAAGATTGTTATATGCTTCCATTTAGCTTATTTTCTATTATAAATTGAGTAATATAATAATAATAATAAAACATCTCTTACTTCAAATTAATAAGAAATATTCATTTTTCTCTTTTTACAAAAACAATTAAAAAGAAAAACAACACGAAATTAGATAAAAGTATAATTTGGTTTTAACCTACATTTATAAAATAAAACTATCAAAATTGTAGGGTCATTTATCTAATATAACTTGAGCTATTTAATACTATATTTAGTCCCACACTTATCAATGTCAGATACACAGCTTGTAACTTTAGCAAGATAAGAAGAGGGTACTTGATTGTATTTAACTGTCTTAAAATCAATTTTTTTCTTAGAATTTATTGTCAAAATTATATGAAAAACATCCAAAACTCAAGAATTAAAGGGAAAAAAACTTTTTGGCATTTGATGACTAACTTCTCATTCTATCAGAAAATGATTCATAAGAAACTTCCTTAGGTTTTTCAGTATTCTTTGATCAAAATAAGTAATATAATAATAGATATTAATAAGTTTGACCCATAGAAAAAGAGTCAATATAAATTGTATTTTTACTAACTTACCCATCTTCATCAGAAGTCTTTTCTTTCTTTAATATGTAAACTTTATCATGTTTCCAATTGCCTAATATATCACAGTTTCCAGTTACACAAACAACCTCACCAGGAAAAACTTCTGCTCTAACCCTGAAGGTCCAAGGTCTCACTACATTGTCATAAGCAGTTGCATCAAGATACTTAGTTGAATCATGCAAACGACTCTTTTCTCCATTAACTATGTCTTTCTCTGGTTCCTTCGGTGCTGACTCTGCTGCTTTTTGCATGAACGCCTCATTGTTCCACCATCGCATCATATTTTCAGCCTTTTTTTTTTCCTTAAAAAAATACTGAGAATTACATACATTTAATAACTAGGGGGAAAAAATTGCTTAAGAAAAAAAAAAGACTCAATTTTTTAGACTCTAAAATTCTAAGAACTTTTTAAACGCAAATTTTCCCATCCTTCTTAAATAAGTGATGAATGATTCAAAATTACTCGACAAGTCAAGTGTGAGTAACAAAAGTTTTTTCATTGCTAAGGGTGTAATACTTACTTCTTGATAAAAGGTGAAAAGAAAAAATTAAATAACCAATAGTTCAAACAATTAATTATAGCCAGTAGCGTTAAACAATTAAATAATTATAGTAGCGTTCTTAGACGCCTTCAGATATAGAATAATGAATTGTGTAATATATAGTTTAGAGCATGTAACTCTATTGAAAGAAGAAATTATTTAGCAGTTACCAAATTTATACAAAATTAGGATTGTATTTTTGGGATAGGAGGAATTTAGGATTCCTCCAATCCTGAAAGCCTGCTAAGGATCCTGGAACAACAGTATCAACCATTAAAAATGATAGATAGCAGACAGAATTCTTTTTTTCTTTTCTTTGTCTAATTTCAATACTCAAAGGAAACTCAAGATTCAAGGTAAATAACTATGACTTTTTCTTAAGTCAAAGGTAAATGACTCCTGATTCTTATATAAATATTTTCAAAATCAACTTTACCCACTTACCCGTGGGTAGAATCAACTTGTGCCACTTACCCGTGGCAGACTTTATGAAAACACTTTTATTTTTCTATAGCTTATATTAATGTTCCTTTGATTTTAAATTTTTTTTTTTTTAACTTTTATTTATTTATTACATAAAAACATTATGTAATTTGATTACAATGAAAAGTAAAAATGACATTCAATGTCAATCACATGAGGAGAGAAGGTGACCAATGACACCACTCTCAAATTTTAAGAATTTAAATTTATATTCATCTCTTCACAATAAAATGTATGTACCGTTTCTTCTTCCGGGTTGGACCGTGTCATATTTGCCGAGCTTTTGCACATCATGTGATGGCTTCTTCAGGGCTGAAAAGAGAATTGTTATTTATTTTTTTTTTTTTTTCATTTCATTCTCTCTTCAGCCCTGAAGAAGCCATCACATGATGTGCGAAAGCTCGGCAAATATCAACAACTTGACAAGGTCCAACCCGGAAAAAGTAATGGTAAATACATCTGTCGACCAACGAAGCCTATGTGAACAATAAAATTTATTTTCTATAGACAATTTGTTCGCCAAAATACACTAATTCTAAAAGCCAGAAAAGGAATTATCACTATAAATATTAGAGAACAGTGAAGATACCTATGAGCATTTTTATAAGTTGCAGTACATAAAATGTAAACATAGATATTTTAACATAAATCATAAATTAACATTATATCTAAAAAATTTTCAGTTATTATTCAAAAGAAATAAAACAAAGAGCAATAAATGGAGAGTTTTATGACCATAGATATTATTATTAGATTTTTTTTGCTGGGGTTCGATCAAGTTAGATCCAAAAAATTATCTGCCAACCTTTCGTTGAGGCGAGAAGGGACGTCATGTCACCAGAATCCCATATTCATACCTTCAGTCTTAAGGGCGAAGATGGCTTACAATGTATGCCAAAATGTTGGCAAATAATTTAAAAAATACACATTTTTTAAATTGTATTTTTTTTTATCTACCTTCACCGAACCCCAACACAAAATATCTAATAAAGATCAATAAAGTATCATTCTATGAAAGGAAAACATTCCTTTAAAAATGTATTTTTTCAGATGATGATAAGACTGAATTCCAGCTGAGGAGAATATCCACTCTATGATAAATTTAATTCACTTTCTAAATTAAAATTAATGTAAAAATAATTAACTAAAAATTTATAAATATATAAATTGGCTTTATAGAATAAAAGATTTATAGGTGTCTCATTTGCTATCAATGTGAGCTGATTAGACAGAAGTCTATACCTAGACTATACTAACTTCCACAAACATATAGATATAATTGGAAACACATATTGTAGTTTTAAAGAAGCAGAAGCAGTTATTACAAATGAGTAATGTTTAAAATGAAAAGTGGGAGCTGAGATATGAACCTGAACCACGCCAGTTATGTTTGGGTTGAGTCAAACATATGATCTTTAGCATACATATGTTAACCACAGAAATAAATTATTTCCTGATCACATAACTCCCAGTAATAAAAGTACAATTTAAAAAACAGTTACAGATAAGTTTAAACTCGGAAGAGGTTAATTTAATTTGCTGAAAACATACTATAAAATTTATAATTTTCTTGTACACCAAATTTAATTTTAGAAACAAAAAATTATGGCCATTAAAGCCTTGGAATAAAATGATATGACTTTTAAAATATCTATTTGAGATAAAATTATGAAAAATATTAGAAGAAAAGTTATAGATTTATACAAATTTGTTAAGAGAAGAAAAACCGGATCTAGCTATTTTAAAATATAATCCTTAATTTAACCAGCTTGGAATAATTTGAACAAGATCATATGAAATGATTTGACTCACAGGAACTGTGACTTAAATTTCAAATTGTATCAATCAGTTTAGTAGTTTTTAGACTATAATCATATTTTATAATTTTCTTGTAAGCATTTTAGCTTCTTAGCTGTATAATAGGGCTATTGAATAAATCAATGCAATCACTATAGACAACAAAACCTCTTATTTGCAGAATAACTGTTGGAGACATCATAAAAAGTTACAGAACAACAATAAAAAGCTCAAATGTCAAGACTTTACAATATAATTAATAACTGAATCTGTATACAGTTTTAAAGTTTTAACCCTTTCAGAACTAGTTTAAACTTTCAACTATTAATTCCGTAGCTTTTAAGGTTCTATAACAAGTTCATTAAAAGTTATGCTCAAATTTGACATTAACAGAACAAATAAATTTCATCATACTTGTTTAAGCTGAATCCTTTAATCAGTAACTTTCATTTATTGCATAAATGATTTTTTAATAAGTATAAGACATTTACAATAGTATATTTTCTAAAAAAACAAGTTAGAAACAATGAATTTAGCAACATCAGTCAACAATCCAGAGCTAAAATGATAAGATAGCCTAATAAATATATAATTTATACAAACTAAAATTATTTAGGAGATACATATTTGTATAATTATTTATTAAGAGGATTAACAATCGAATACAACCAAGTATTCTTACCATAAAACATGTTTCAGTCAAAGAAAAATTAGTGTCTAAACATTATATGCTGAAGTTGATAAGATCATAATGAAAAAATATAATTTTTTAAATANTATATAATTTATACAAACTAAAATTAATGATAAATTTTGGTTACTATACAATGAATAAGATAATTAATTTATTTTAATTTATTAGAAAACTCTAAAATGCAAAATCAAATTAAAGTATGAAAATAATAAAAGAATCATATTAATGTGTTAAATTGAATACATTAGTTGCTAAGTTAGCATATGGATAATTATGAAATACATAAATAATTAAACAGGAGTCTGTAGTAGAGCCTTAGATAAGAAAATTTCAAGAATTCAGAAAAATATTCTGAAAAGAGGATTCAAGATAAAAACCAAGGAAACTTAATTCAGCAACGAAGTATGTGCAGGGAGAAAGATTGATCAAACCAAATGTTTGGTCTCATACCTTATACTCTCCGTCTTCATTGGTTTCTGTACACCATCTCCAGAAACCAACAGAAACCAATGAAGACGGAGAGTATAAGGTATGAGAGTTTTATATTCATTGGTGGTAGAAATAATAATAACCCTTTGGATTATTTACCAAATGTTTGGTACTAACTGAATACTAACAAAAATTGTCTGAAACAGTAATCAAAATATTTTAATATCATGTCAAAAACTACGATTCAATCAAAGTTACGATGCAATAAAATATACCTCTTTTAACAAGGAATATGCAAATAAAAAGAAAACATATTTTCTTGAGGCTTTTTAGGTTATTTGTTACAGTTGTTAAAGTAAATTATAAAAAAATGCAGTAAAATTATCAACAGATTTTACCACAATTCTTTAATTGGCATGGAAGAATTATAAAAATCACTTTAACTTCTATAAAACAAGACTTTCACTGAAATAAATGTTTAAATCGATAGGTAGAAAATTGTTTTCTCCCTTTTCTTTTATGCCTAAATTGTATAACTAGAATAAATTTTAAAAAGCTACCAAAATTTACCTTTGATTGAACTCGTGTAGAAATGATACTGAAGAGGTCAATTTAAGATTTACATAATTACTCAATGATCTCAATAAAATTCAACGGGGAAAAATAGATTAGTTTGCACTTACCTCTGTGGTCAGCAACGAGGGTAACCAGACATGTCAAAGAACAGTTGATTTGAAGTAGTACATTTTAAATTAACGCTTAATCGTTGACATTTTTCTTTAAGTCATAGGCACTGGGATAGGAACTGATCTGTTCAACTCCAATAATATTTAAGTTGGAGATTAGCAGTACTCAGAGAGGGGATGCGGTCAACCTGCTTTATTGAAACCTCTCTAGCGAAACCTATGTGGCTATTGGCTCTGCAATGTCTGGAGATCTTTGCCACTCCTACTCCGCTCCAGTCAGTAATTGAGTTCTCTACTCAGGGGAGCTATAGTCTTTCATCCTGTCGCTCCTTCGGTAGACTTCTGCCAATGTCACTTTTGAAGAAATTTCCAGGCAGACCTTTCTTGTTTATGCCTCTACTTAGCTGTGAGACTATGTTATGCCCGCCTCTCTCAACCCCTGATACTTGGAAGTGAATTCCAAAAACTCTAGCTGTTGAAGTTGTACTCATGAAAAGTTTCAGTTTATTTTATTAGAAAATTATTAAAAAATGCATTGTAATAACAGAGAGTAGAGAGGCATTATTTACCTAGAAATTTAAATATCGTAATCGACTTGAAAAATCAAAATATCCCCCCCCCCCACTACTGTTGAAAATATTATATTTTACCTTCGAAGATACCTAGAAACCAACAGTAAATAAAAATCACTAATAATTATTCCGCTATGGTTTATTTTGTTATAGATTTAAAATTATTTTAATATGCATTCTATGAAAACACTATTCAATATAGAAAAGTTCGAAAAACATTTTTGTAGCTTTATAAATTACTTACGTTATTAATTTCTCTTTGAGGTAATAAAAGTGAAAATACCAACCGCGTAAATAATTTTAAAAAAAAAATTCTTTATTTGACACACCTCTTGTTTTATACTGAATTCAGTATCTAAATTCAATACTACACCATGCTAAAATAATGAAAATACTAAACCCTCAATACATTTCTCAACAAAGTCCCCTCCATACTCTTTTTTTTAGCTGATTTCCCTCAGAGAAATTAAGCTATTCCCGTTGGTACCATAATATCACCTTTGAAAAATCTCAATTGATCTTTACTTGTTCTACAATGAATAATAGTAAAAATACGATCCGTAAAAATTATGTGTGTGTGTATAAATACAATTGTAATTATATTTTTCACTTCTCCTAAATAGAATTAGTTAAGATGGTAAAGAATAAAAAGATATTTCATGATATAAACTTGAATGATGACAGGAAAATCTGCTGTTTAGCAAATGCCCTCTGAATATGCCACCTACAAAGTGGATCAAATTGTTGAGTAAACGGCTGCTCCCAGAGAAACCATTTGACAGAGTTTGAATTCAACAGGGCACTTCCCATATCTCAACCGCCTGAATGGAGCCCCTCAACTTGAGGCATTGTTTCCCTGTTGTGGGCTGTGATCGAGGCCCTAAAGGAGGAAGAAAGAGTCTTAAAGTGGCCGATAAACGAGCGAGGAAAACAGAAAAGCTAAGGCTTTCTTAATAGAACAGAACGAAATCGGTACGAAACATCTTACATTTCAAAATAAAATTCTCCAAATATATATTCTTCAGATAAATGCTAAATAAGCAATGCTGATTTCCCATAATTAATATTTTGAAGTAATATTTCATTGATATATATCATTAATATTAATATTAATAATATGTATGTTTAATAATGGCTGAAATCGGATGAGAGGGAGAGCGGTTTAAAAGGAGACCAAAATTTAAAATCTTAATCTCTTGGTTATTTTAAGCATAATAAAAATAATGGAGTTTTTAACGTTTATATTTAAAACCTTTTTTTTTTTTTTTTTTAAACATATTAAGACAGCTACTTAAGAATGCAATTTCGAATGGAAGGATCTCTAATTTTAATTGAGATTATTAAAAATTATATGTGAATGGTTGAAGTAAGATAAGTGGGAGGGGGTTGGAGTATTTAATTATATTATATTAAGAGTATTATTAATATCTTGGTTTTTGTTTTGTTTTTTGTATGAAAAAAAATGTTTATAGAACATCCTTGTGAAATATTTAATTTTCGAACGTTTATGTTCAAGAACATTTTTACTAAAACCTTTCTTTCTTCAGACTGGAGGCAATATAGGCGTTATCAGTCGAGAAATAAATATTTAACGGAAAGACAATCTCTTTTATTAATCATAATAATGACTCCATTAATATTGCTTAAGTTATATAAGATTTTATTTTTCTCACATTTGGAATATTGATTAATAATCACATTTTCAAAGATTCCTTGGAACTCCTATTTTTTTTTTTTTTTTTTTTTTTTTTTTTTTTTAGAATATTATTTAGGTGATCTCGAAATTTCAGTCAACACAAGAAAAATATATATAAGTTTCTAGTGTAGCTTCCTTTTCAACCATCATGGAGGGAGGGGCAATCTACAAGTTGCCAGTTCCCCCCATTCTAAACATCCATGGCTCAGGAAAAGTTTTTATTTATTGATCAAACTTGATTTGATCTAAATCACTTATATTTGTTATAACTGTCCAAACAACTAGAGCGAACAAATAAATGTTATTTAATTACATATTTTTTCCACCTCCCGATTTAAATGAAAAAAACAAACAAAAGCAGATTATTAGATTTTTTTTTGTTGGGGTTCAGTCAAGGTAGATCCAAAAAAATACAAATTTAAAAAAAAATGTGTCTTTTTAAAATTAAATGCCGTCATACTTTTAATATCACGTTACATTTAGTTATTGCAATTCTATAATATAATCTTCTAAATCCTTTAATTTCTTTATTTTTTATTCTCATGACATTGTAATTCAACAGCCCTGAAGATGGCTTACAATGTAAGTCGAAAAGTTGGCAGATAATTTAAAAAATACACATTTTTTTAAAATTGGTATTTCTTGGCAACTTGTAGATAGCCCCTCCCTCCATGATGATTGAAATGGAAGCTACACTAGAAAAAAAAAATAGGAGTTCCAAGGAAACTTTGAAAATGTGATTATTAATTAATATTCCAAATGCGAGAAAAATAAAATCTAATATAACTTAAGCAATATTAATTATTATGATTAAGAAATTTCAGATAATCCCACTTCCCCCTTCTATTCGCCCAATCTCACACTTTTTTTTTTTTTTTTTTTACTGTAAATATTATTTACAAGTTTGGTCCAACTTAGAGCCAAGAAATACCAGTTTTAAAAAATGTGTATTTTTTAAATTATCTGCCAACGTTTCGACTTACATTGTAAGCCATCTTCCGGGGTGTTGAATTACTATGTCATAAGAATAAAAAATAAAGAAATTAAAGGATTTAGAAGATTATATTATAGAATTGCAATAACTAAATGTAATGTGATATCAAACAAAAAAATCTAATAATCTGCTTTTGTTTGTTTATTTTCATTTAAATCGGGAGGTGGAAAAAACGTGTAATTAAATAACATTTATTTGTTCACTCTAGTTGTTTGGACAGTACTACCAAAATATAAGTGATTTAGATAAAATCAAGTTTTATCAATAAATAAAAACTTGTCCTGAGCCATGGAAATTGTACTACTTGTGATTTTTTCCTTTTTGTGTGTGCACTGCACTCTCTATCCCACCTGTTTTTGATTGCTACATATCGCAGCCGCGAGTGTTTAATTTTATATATATATGGAATTATAACGTGTACCGCAAACTGCTTGATGGATCCCCAATGACTTACATCAATAATGACGAAGTGGAGGCATTTAAAGAGACGCAACTCACTGTTCAACTCAGATTTTACCACACGGTTTATTACACGGAAAAGTCCATATTTTTCCACATTCTTAGGAGAAGTTCTTGCCCTTATGTTCATGATATCAAGCAATAGAATACCTCTAACACGTCTTGGTTTAATGCGAAATGCATACCACAGCCCGACACAAGTAATCGAGGAACGTGTTCAATTACATACCGACATTTGATGCGCTGCTTGAACCTCGCAGCCCTGGATTCGAGACGTGGAGAGAAGGATTATTGTCTGAGGAAAACGGGATTATACGAGCTAATTCTAATAGGGCCACACAGGCCTCCTGGTTGCCAAGGCTAGCTCAAGGCATTCGTTCGGGTCTCGCAATACTGGCCCTGCGTGTCCCAATCTCGCCATGGGCAAGCTTTTATTTAGTAGAATAGGATGGCAACCTTTAGATAGCCCCTCCTTCCACGAGTGATTGTGTAGGAGGCTAACGCAAATTAAATAAAAATTGAATAAAACCGGAATGTCACAGCAAAACATAAAATTCTCCAGCCCGTATAATATTAATACTCATACAAGTATCAGGGTATAGCCAATTAAATTTTAAAAAAAAAAGTACCTGCATTACAGCTTTTACTGATTACCAGTTTAACGCAAGTCGCTAAGCTTCATTAGTATTATTTGACAGATGGAAAAATAGTCCATGAGTGAGGAGTTGAACAGACTTAATTGTCTAACCTGCATCGTAATAATAAAAAATAAATAAATAAAAATAAAAAATCATGAAAACATTCAGAAATTAACAGCTCATTCATACCTTTCTTGGCAACGACAACAAAATTGCTGGTTCCTTCCTGTTTGAACGCGGTGCCAAACATGAGCTCTGGCAGTCAGCCAGAACCAGGAAAACTTTGTTCACGAATGACGTTTTCCCGCATTGAATTCTACCCCTCATGGAAAACCATGGCGAGAACATTTTCCCTTAGCCGGCTTTATTGTACTGAAGGTATCCGGCTGGCTATTATTGGAAGGACGACCTAGAGTTGGGGCTCCCCGCTTCCTCGTAGATCATAGTCGAGTTCGCTTAAATAACTTCCATCCGTTTGGCTGGAAAATGCTTTTCACCACTCTTTATTTAGACAGAGATAGAATTCTCATCCGGTTCATAATATTTGTGTATTCTCATATAAGAGAGAAGAACTTCCCGAGTATCATAGTACCCACCTGTACTCCACGGAGATATCGATCATGTTGAAGAGATGACACATCAGAGCGGAAAATAAGATAAACGTTTGAGAGGAAAATAAATAACTGTGGGGAAGAATCATCTTATAATTTCGTCCTAAAGATTATAATCTTATTTTAAATAATGATTTTCGTTGTGGTATTTAATACCACTGTGTGTGGGATTAAATACCACAACGGAAATCATTATTTAAAAAATTATAATCTTACCTCTCATTCCACCCTCTTCCCCCCAAAAATATATATATTTGACGCGATGGTCTTGCAACTTGCTTTTATATTTTATCTTAGAAGATATTTAAGTAAATAAATAAAACCAGTGTTGGTCGAGCCCCAAATTTCAAAATATATAAACAAAGTTCAAAATTTTTGCTCCATTTTATAAATAGTTAAACAGACTTGATTTTCGTTGAAGTCAAAAATCTAAGGAGTAGTCAACCGAATTGACCAAATTGAAAAATCGACAATATCTTCGTTATTGTTAGTGTTGTGAAGAAAATTATGAAAAAGAATCAATGCAAACTTTTATAATTTTAAAATGTTTTTTTCAACATTTTTACAAATTGATCACAATAAGGATGCTATTTAAAAACGTACTAGAGGGTTGAGAGAACCAGGTTACTCTTTTTCCCCTTTTATTTTAAACACTTTAAATGTTCTTTTTGGCTACTAAGGTTATTCCAGTAATTTACCTCTTTTATATTCATCTTATTGACAGATGTATAGTGAAGGATTTTTTCTTGCAAAATGATTGAAAAAAAAAATTGGTTTATCTATGATTTGATTGAAATGACTTAATCTTATATAACAGACATATTTAAATAAACCTTCAAAGCATCTGCAATCTTCTCGTCCTGAATACACATGCGATACATTTTTTGGTATAAGTGGGTTATTTTATTTTAGATGGATATGTTAAATATATGACTAAAAGAACACATTCAACAAAACACATTAATTCGATTACAATAAAAGGACTAAAAATAAAATACTATGAAGGTAAGTGATGAAACCTACAGAAAAAAAAAAATAGTTCTAAAGTTCATTTATGTCTGCCAAACGATATCTTATCAGCATATTAATAAAATCAACAAAACGGCCAATTCAAAATCACTTCCTTGACAGAAATAACTGTGTGGAATACATCTGCCTTACCTCTTGTTGTGGCGGAAACGCAAGTGCACTCGTGCCGGGATCTATGAAGACTGCTTGATACACACTTTGATTACATCATCGGAGAGAATCTCAACACAGTCGATATCCAAAAGAATGCTATAAGGCATTTATTGTGACGCCATTTTGGCGCGCAAATGTAGAATATGTCTCTGCTGAACCCAACGGATCACTCTCCCGAATCACAGTCACTCATCAGTGGGAATAAGGTCCGTCGCGCAGGAACAAAGCTCTCCGTATTTATTCATCATCATCATCATCAATTAGTTGTATAAAGGACTATCGTCCTATTACAAAGAGCTTAGCAATTGATATTTTCAACTTGCAGAAAATGCAATAGTAAACATTAATAATGATAAAATACATTATTTCCTTATAAGATAAATAAATGACTCAATAGATAAGTTAACCAACCAATAAACAAATTATATATGTTACATAATTATCTAAATTATAAATAAATTTATAAACTATAAAATAGATAAATTAAAT
>KZ806958.1:139962-156172 GCA_000696205.2 Oncopeltus fasciatus | reverse complement strand
CTTAGCTATATCGCATTAGGTAATTTTGGAGGGGGGGGGGGCAAATTTTAAACCTTTTGGGACAATAAATTATAATAGACACTTATTTTATAGTCTTAATTACACTAAAAAATAACTTTTGTCAAGCTGAAAGAGTTTGTGAAACAGAAACAGAATTGAGAATTATTATCTGAAAATAAGTAAGAAAATTCTAATAAATAGAAAATTAAAGGAAAATGATGGGGATGTTTATGTTACTACTGGATAAAAGTCCAGTACAGCATTAATTCTTTTTTTGTCTTCAAACAAGTAACACTACTCTGTATCCTGGAAAAGTATCCCTAACAAATTATATCATATAGATCATAATAGAATCATTTGTGATCAATAGGTCTCACTCTATATAATATAAATACACTATTTAAATGTTTTAAAATGTCTTTCAGTATATGGAAATTTTTAATAAATAAGGATATAAATTATATACATGTAACAAAAAAGAAACAAATTCAGAAATTTGGGATTTGATATGATGAGTCTGCAAAGGACACTTAACCTTTGTTATAAAAATTTAAAACTCTTTTTTATAATGTATTCATTCAAATTCCAAATAAGTTTTCTAAGTATTGGTGACGTCTTATTTTTTTAATAGCGTAAAATTTTAAAATTGTAACTGTAGTAAAGATAATCAGCGAGCCTTCAAATTACTATGTCAAAAAATGTTTTTTTATTTTATTTTTCACTTTCAAAATATATTATCTTTACTCAAAGGTAGTAAGTAGCTTCCTAAGTAGTTGTTACCTTCTCCCCATTTTACTCTTGTTCAAGAATTTTCTTGAGCTTTGCAATGAAAAGCTGTATGTTAATTTTTACTGTTAAAAATGGACTAATTATGTCTCCCAGACATTTAAGGTGTAGGAAAGCTCAACATTTAATTGCTTAATTTCCCTTAGTAATTCCTAAAACATTTTTGTTATCAGTGAAGATAGAGCCTACAGAACCTACTCTTGTTGGCGACGTCATTATAAGTATAAAATTCAGCAATTTTTTTTATTGTACCCCAGGGTTTCGCTATAATCCGGGAGAAGATCCGCCGATTTTCCCTCCCTATTAAAAATAATTTTTTCGTCGGATTTGTCATAATACTAAAAAGTAAGTTATAATAGTTAGTGACGTCATACAAACATTAAGATATGAATGAAAGTTTTAGTGATGGATAAATTGAGGTATATCTAAATATTATGATAAAAATCATAATCATCGTTAAAAAATTCATTTTTAATAGTAATATTTATTAATACTTCTCAGTTAAATGGTCGTAAGAAAAGAGTTCACTTATTATTTTATTTAGTGAATTGAAGTATTCTGTTTTGCTCTTTTCAACAGTTTATAATAATGCCAATGCACATTCTTTAAAACATTAATTTTCGATAAAACAAATCAAAATACCCCGAATTGCATTGATTAAAGTTGTCATTGGTTTCGATAATCTAATCGATTATTTCTAAATTGCACAACTATTGTTTTTCTACTTGTTCAGTTTGATATGATAGATTGTATGTTCAAATGATGGATGAATTTTTAGATAATGTTGGCTCCCCCGATGAATTAAAGGTAAGGATGAAAATTAATGTGTAATGTGCTTAGCATATCTTACTTTACAGCTTTTTTTTTTTACTACTGCTAGTATTTTGATTTAAAAAAAAAATTGTTAACTAAATGAGAATTTGATTAATCTTGCTAGTTGATATAGATAGTTCTTGATCGTAGTTTACTCAATATTTCCTGATAACCCATTAATCTTAATGGGCAAAATTTCTATTTTTAATTTGTCGATCCTTAATTTGTAATGTTCATGACTTAATTTTTTGTTTATCTTTCAGAAATTTGAAGCTGTTTATAATGAACAACTTGAGGCAGGGAGAGTAACTACTGAATCCACATTTAATTATGCTTGGTGTTTAGTTAGGAGCCGTTATGCTGCTGATATCAGAAAAGGAATATGCCTTTTAGAAACTATCTTCACTGAAGATAGGGAGGAAACTAGAAGGGATTGTGTCTATTATTTAGCCATGGGATATGCAAAGTTAAAGGTTTGTGTAGGACTAAATTTATTTTTTATAAGAATATTTTATCAGTATTCATGGTAATTACAATGCAGACTATCAGTATTCATGGTAATTACAATGCAGACTATCAGTATTCATGGTAATTACAATGCAGACTATCAGTATTCATGGTAATTACAATGCAGACTATCAGTATTCATGGTAATTACAATGCAGACTATCAGTATTCATGGTAATTACAATGCAGACTATCAGTATTCATGGTAATTACAATGCAGACTATCAGTATTCATGGTAATTCCTATGTCAAATACATACTCTTAGAACTTGATATCAGTTCTAATCTGCAGAATTCAGATGTCCCTTAACAGTATATCAATGTTGGTTTTCTAATTTTTAAACGGACCTTAAAATTTTTGTAATTCTTAATAAGTTGTTTTAAATTTACAATTTAGAATCAATTTGCCATTTTGTTTCTTATTCATTTTGTTGATTTGGGTTTTCATAATGTGGTATAGGGATGTGGACACCTCATCTACTGGTCCTTGGACTGCAAATAGCATGGGCTTTACAGGTTGGGGGACCCAATGCTGGGGTTTGTCCCTACCACTCTTTTTCCTGAGAGGGGCTAAATATTTGGGAGGCCAATTATCCTGAGAATGAGTCCACTCAAGTTAGACTAATTACCCATAAAAGTGCTAACCTGTAACCTAAAAGATACTTATTTTTCTCCATGCTAGAAGAGGTAGAGATAGAAGAAGACGGATTTTCATAGTGAATATAAATATTAGCTTTCTAATGCTACCACTGGTTTTTCAGCTTGAAAAATTTATTGTTTCAGGTTTTTAAAATAATTTTTTCTTTTGTTTGTTTTTCAAGGGATTGATTTTCTGAATTATACGTCTGGTACATTTCATTTGTGTACTTCTTAACTTTACCTGAATCTAATCAGTTGAAAGATTACAGAATCTGTTTGAAAAATACTGCTGCTAGAATATTAAAAAAATGGAGGGGGGAGGAGGGGTTATCATATATTGATTATAATTTCAGTTAGTAATTGAATGAAGGTAAGTTTTTCATATCTATAGCAGTATAAAAGTCATTTGGTAGAGATATTTATGCTAGTATCAATTGATTTGATATTAGTTATATATCAAAATCAATACTAATATAAAATCAATGCAAGATCCTTCAAGATTAACTTTTCTAAAAAAATTTCCATACTCATTGAAATTATGACAGTATTGCTGAGTCAATAACAGTTTCACTATATATAAACTGATGGCATTATAAATTAACAATACTAATGTTGAATTATTATTGTATCTAATTTGTTATTCTGAATTTTGTGTTCATTAGTAGTCTAGATAGTTGTTGGTTGATCTCATGAATTGCTTCAACTTGTGCAAACTTCAAAAATTTAGAAGTAGAGGACATAAATAAAGAAATAAGTGAGATTAGTTGATGAAAGTATTACAGTAAAATTTCAATAAAATTTTTTTAATACATTTTTGTATTTTATTTAATAGTCAAATCATGTATTTTTATTATTTGTTAAAATTTTTCAGAGTCTGTTAGTAACAATATTCATTGATGCAAATTAAAATAATTTCTTCATCATCTTNTTTCTATATATACATTATATATATATAGTAATCAAGAACAGTTGGGATAGAGAGTCCAGTGAACACACTAAAGAAAAAAATCACAAAAAGTATAATTGGGAATTTCTTGCCCTTCGTCAGTGAGGAGTGAAGAGAGACTGGATATATATATGACTTTCTTACTTTTTAATATTACTTCTAAATTCTTTAACACTCATTGCTTATTCCACTTGCAACTTTTAAATCAAACTTTTGGTTGCAGGCTTAATAGGGGTATAGAGTGGACCAGTTGTTTTTCTCCATACAAATTAATCAGTGCCCTACACAGGACAAAACTAAGAGTTATGACAGTTAGCATTTCTCCTGCTTTGAGGAGCCTGAATTCAAATGAAAATTCTACTCTATATTTTTTTTATATTATATTGCGCATCGACTGCTGATGGTCATTAGCGCTTAATTATTATTGTAATAATTCTTATCCAACTAATCATCTCAAAACAACTAATAATAATAAATAAACAATAATCTAATAGTAAATATAAAATTCAATCAGATTAAAATAGTTAAGTTCATTTAATAGTACAAAATCACTTATGTTGAAAACTATCGCTAAATTTATCACAGACAAGTAAGATTTGTATATAGATTAATATATTTTGGTACATTTTGATGTATTTCAGATATTCAATTATTAAATTTATTGTTGTACAGTATAGGAGCCATGGGGTAAATCATCATATATCCTTACACCCAGATCAGAGAGTCAAAATCCTGTAAAAGTATAAAATAAAAACTGTTAGTATATTTTAGTAAAATATTTGGAAAATAAAAGCATTATTAGGGCCTTTAAAAAGATATTTAGAAATATTCTAAATTCCTACCATTAGAGAATTCTTATTTACAACTTATTTTAAGAGTACATTAAAAATGCTGGGAAATATACTTCCCATTCTTGTTCTTCACTCTCTGTGACTTAGGACTAAAGGAAGACCTAATATATTAAAATTAAATAAATACTTACCTTATACATTTTGTGTTTGTAATATCTCATAACTTAATCCTACTTACAATATCAAGAATTAACAAGTTATGGGTAAACTTTTTTACCTTTCCGCTCGATGCATGTATTAGTAGTTTAAACAAAAATATTATATATTTCCTCAAATAAGGTGGTCATCATTGACATTAATGTTTGAAAAGACCTCAGTTTCTAATTTATGTATTACTAGAGCTAGTTGAACTTATCATTATTTCAAAAATAAATTAAAATAATTTCTTCATCATCTTAAATTAGAAGTTTTTTATTGTGATAAAAGTAATATGCCTAATAAATTAAATAATTATTAATGTTCCTTATAATGATTTAATTTTTGACCATTTTTTATTGTAATGAGTGTCTACATGCTCTCCGATGAATATATAAACTAGTTCAAGTATTCAAGTACCCCATTTATAACTTAATCTGATTATATGGCTATCAGATATATTTTTAAAATGAGTATTTATACTTGCATAGTTTTCAATTAGGGAGAGATATGACATAATTAAAAAATAAAGCAACATGAAAATTTTTGATTGGTAGGTTAACTAAACTAGGTTGGATAGTTTGGAGTGAGAGAATAGGATCTTTGTCAATTATTTTCTGTATTTGCAGGAATATAATAAAGCCCTGCAGTATACCAAAGCATTTCTAAATGTTGAACCTGGGAATCTTCAAGTCCAAAATTTAGAGGCAGTTATTAGAAAAAAAATGGAAAAAGGTAAGCTTTATCTTGCTATATTTCATTGCATTTAGTTCAGTTATATTATTGGTGAATTTTCACTAGCATTGTAACTCATAAGATTTTTTTTTTTTTTTTATCATACCTTGATAAGAGGGATATCAGGACTGCAGCATAATAATAAAGTTTAGAGTTCAGAAATGTATGGGGTTAGTTTTTTATGCATGTATAAGTGTCATCAGTTAATTGACCTACTAAAAAACCTGTTGAGCTCTGAAATGTTATACCCCAGCCCTACTTCTATTGTACCGTTCATTGATAAATATTTTATTTCTCACTGTGGTCTTTTAAAACTTAGTGACTCTGAAAATATTTTGTAGTTTTGTATCTCAGTTCTCCCACTTCTCAGGATTCTCTCTCACTATTTATTACACTGAGGTACATTACTTTTTATTTTTAATGTCATTCCATTGTTTTCTAAATTTTTCTGCATATTTACTTAGGACATATGGCAGTGTTTCTTCAAATATATTTAAAATTCAAGTGTTGAATATTGGTGAGAGGTAGAAAAATATTCTGTATAAAAACTACCATTTTGCTTCATGAGAGAACTTTATTATACATTTGAATATTTAGACACTTACAGTACACTGGCGATTCTTATTAGTTGACTATATTTTTGAGGGAAACACTGAATTATGAGGCTATACTATTTTAAAGTGACACTGCCAAAATGAAAATATTGTGACATTTTATCTTTTATTTCTTTATAGAAATTCACAGTTCTTGATTGTTTCAATTTTATGACTTAGGGTACTATAGAATAACATTTTGTAATTTGAATTTCATATAAGCCCTGTCCTAAATATAAAGCAATATTGTCTTCAACTTAGATTGGAGTAGACTGATCTTTGCAATGTTGGTTTTGTTTATATTGTAAAACATAACCAACTAAGAAGGTTACAGGCAGATTGATTATGAACATCTGAAGATATGATCTATCTATAATAAGAAAACATTTTTTATTTTATTTTACTATTTTAAATGCAATGTTTTTGTTTATTTCATAAATTTATGTGTTGATGTATTAACATCATTAATTCTCATGTTAACAGATATTTGATTTCCTTATGTTTTATTTTAATTTATATGAAAAGTATTTGTGTTATAATTAAATTATAGATGATTTTGTTAAAAAACTGCAAAAACAAAATTGCTAGCTTTCTTCTTCACTCGAATCACAGCTTTATTAAAGTTCTCAGTTAATTTCAAAAATTAACTTTATTATATTTTCTGAAGAAGATATTTTCTGCTATTTGTTGAGGACTTTCTAGTACTTTTGAACCAAAAGCTAACATGAATAATTAATTTATTTATTATTTTAACACTTTGCATGATTTTTCATAAATGTTTATTTTTATAGTTTTATTTACTTATTTAGCAGTTTTGAGCTGCTGCTTCCCAATTTTGGACTCCAAGTAGTTCTCATGCATTCTATGTCACAACATAGATCCAACGAAGTTTTGGCCGTCCAATTCTTCTTGGCACTTACTTGGGGTTCATCCGGGGCATTATGGCCTGCCCACCCAAGGCGTCCTAGCTTAATAAATGTTGCAATGACTATGTCGTTAAGAAGCTCATAAAGCTCCCTGTCCTTCCCTCCCCTCCTGCTTCCCTAATTTCTTATTGGCCTATAAATCCTGCATAAGATCTTCTTCTCGAGGATAAGGAGATCCCTTCAGTCCTCACTGATTAGGGTCCATGTTTGGGAAGCATATGTTAGAATAGGTCTTATTAGTGTTCTGTAAAGATGGGTCTTTGTCTTCCTACTCATGAGCTTGATCCTTAACTGTTTCAAAAGACCAAAATAGCATTTCGTTTAGTACCTTGTATAGCTTAGGATGTTTGTTGCTGTCATAAACATTTCTGAAATCCACAAATAAGTGGTGAGTATGCATTCTATACTCATGGTTTCTTTTCATAATTACACTAAGCACACAGTTTTGATTCACGGTGGATATGCCTGTCCTGAAGCTAGTCTGATCCTGTCTAATCTCTCGCTCTGCATGTGGGGTGGGTCAGCTTCTGGTACAGAACATTGGAGAAAATTATATAGGTACTGGAAAGCAGTGAATTATCTCTGTAGTTGAAACATTCCAAATGCTGACCTTTCTTATAAAGAGGGCATGTGACTGAGGGTCATTATAGAGGGTGTTCATTATGAGACCTCTCAAAAGAAACAACATGAAAAAATTTTTTAATAAAAACTAAATTCCTGTACTTTTTCAGTATTTTTATTTATCTTAAATGTATTTAAAATTATATGTATCTATGGAATTTCTGACATATGGATTTTCATTCGAGACTAGGCTTTAAAAATATAAACAATTTATAAGAAGGACTCTTAAAAATTATTTATTATGTGTCTTATCGGACTGGTATAGCTCAATTTATACAAACATTCGTGGGTCTATGGTTTTTTCTTCTTCTGGAAGTGGATCATTCCTTGCTTTTTCTAATATCATATTTTTTTTTTTAGAGTGGTGTCATTGGTCACCTGCTCTCCTCATGTGATAGTCATTAATGTCACTTTTACTATTCATTGTAATCAAGTTACAAAATGTTTTATTTTTTATTTTTAACAGAATGTAATAAGTACAATAAAAAAAATTATCATATTTTAAGAACTCAAATTACTGTTATTTACTCATTATTAATTACTCTTGTTAACTCATTATTGCAACCATTTTTGTTTTGTCTGATTTTAATATTATAGTGTTTGTATCTTTTCCTTTGAATTTCAAAGTTTTTTGAATGTTCAGATCATTTATATATTTTCCCCTCATATCTAATTTAAGAATTTATGATTATCTTTTTGTTTCTTTTGCTCATCATTGAAACTCCCTATTTTTCTGATTATATTATTTCAAAAACTATTATTGTGGTCATTTCAAGTGTTAGCCTCACTGAGAACCTATTCTATGTCCGTTATCAAAGCCAAAATGTATTTTCTTTAATAGAAAATTATAGAATCATTGTCAGGCATAAATTTGTTAGCTCAAGAGATTTTTATTTTGTAATCTATCTTTATTTTCTTTTGATAAATCTTGGTTTTGAATTACATTTTACTTTTCTATTCTGAATATTTCTTTTGTTTTTCTTCTGAGGAATAAGCATTCTATTCATCAACTTATATTGAATTGCATCTTTGTTGATTGTTTTTAGTGCTGACTCAGTTGAGGAACCACTAATTCTTGGCTTAGCTATATCCTAATTACCCTCCTAAAGATTTTCTTCTATTAAAAAAAAAAGAAGAATAGTTATAATAATAAATGGTCTGCTAAGCTCACCTTACAAAATGAGCCTTTTCTGACAGCTGTCTTTTCTAGGATATGCATTTGTCACAAAATAAATTTATATTAGGTCTTACCTGGAATATTATTTCTGATAAAATTTTATATACAATTTTTGTTTCTTATTTGACTTTGGTGCAATTCTTTGTTAACTAAATCCATTCTTTCTTTTTTTTTTTAAATGAAAATATGGGGGAGACCCATCTCTTTATGAAAATATTCAGTACATTTGTAAGAGGGAAAGAATTTGTGTAGAGGTGTGAGTCAGTAAATTACACATCCAAGTTGTTGGCTTAATACTTATGGGGGTTTAAATATCATCTTATAGACAATTGGAATTGGTTCAGTGGTTTATGGTGAATTAAGTTAATAATTTATACACTACATAAATGTACACATTTATACACCATGTCCACATCAAGCATTTTATTGATTTTATAATTTACAATTCAATGATTTTATTGACCGTTTTTAAGATAAAACAATTCTCATACATCTAATTTGACAAATGGCATTTTAATAATATTGGAATTTTTATTATTTATTTATTACCTATACAATTCAATCATATTGAAGATAACATAAGTTTAATATTATTAATCTTATATTTACCTCTATGATTATATAGAGGTATTATAAGATTAATAATTAATCATTATTAATTACACTGAACAACAAAGTTTTTGTTTCGGGGTTGAAATTAGCTGATTTTAATGTATTTCCACGTGTTAAAACCGAAAATGACCATAAAAATTATATATTAGCTCTTGTTTTCAAGACATAGTATCATTCTATTATATATATATTGAGTTTTCAACAAATGAAATATTTCATCACCAACAGTTGGTACACATGTTTGTTTACATAACACCCCTCTCATCAGCTGTTCATAAGTAGTAAACATAACCTTTGCGAGTTTGTCAATTGTACGCACGTGGTTGCTATTGAAATTATCGTGTGAAGTTGATTTTTAAATTAATTTAAGTGCTGATCTGAAATGCCTCGAAAGTGTGTGAATTCTGTCGATAGCTTTTGCTATATATGTGGTGAAATAACATTTAAGGCTCAGAAACGTAAAATGTCACCTATCATTAAGACTGCCTATGAACATTATTTTGGTGTAAAAGTTGGGGACCAAGATAAATCATGGGCTCCTCATATATGTTGTAATTCTTGTTCCGTCATATTGCGAGAGTGGCTGAAAAATAACAAGCGGGCAATGGCTTTTGCAGTACCTATGGTTTGGCGTGAGCCTACCAATCATACAGACGACTGTTATTTCTGCTTAACTCCTCCCATTAAGCAAGGTTTATCTATGAAGAAAAGAGGAACGGTGAAATACCCTAATCTCCCATCTGCTCTTCGGCCTGTACCACACTCAGACAATTTGCCAGTCCCTTCTCCACCCCAAAACTATGAAATTTTAGAGGAAAGTGATGAAGTCTGTTTACAAGAAGCAACCCATCCTTCTACATCCTATGACCCTGATTTTGATGTAAGCGATAGGTCTAGTGATCCGCACAGAATTAGTCAAGCAGAGTTGAGTGACCTTATAAGAGATCTTGGCTTGTCTAAGGAAAAGGCTGAGCTGTTAGGGTCAAGACTACAACAGTGGAATCTTCTAAAACATGATGTGAAAATATCTCAGTACAGACAGCTCAGTACAGGATGCTCCAGAAGTGTTTTATAAAAGACAAGCTAAACGACAGCGATCTTACAATACATCGGATTGACTTAATTGAAATTTGGTGGTACAAACCTCTTTTATTTGTCAAAACACTAAGAATAATGTTTTTTTTTATCAATTTTGTACTTAAAATATTCTAAAAGAAACATAACAATATTGTTTTTTGTACTTTCACTTTTCACGTATAGTATAACTACTCTTTAAGATTAAGTGCTGTATATCTCAAAAACCAGAGCTAATAAAAATTTTTCAATGTTATTTTCGTTTTTATCACCCCAAAATTAGTAGAAATAGACTAATTTAGTGTAGGAAACATTCAAAAAATATTTTTTTGTTGTGCAGTGTTATTAATTAATTATATTCACCTTTTTATGCTTTACTGTAAAAATTATAATATACATGCATGTACAAATACAGTAAATTAGATGTATTTAGTTTTTGTTATGGCATCTGACTCTTAAGTTGCCGAAGCTAATAAGCGAGTGGTTGGTTAAATTTTGAAATTTTAGCCACTAAGACAAAACAATTAAATCTGCAGGAAATAATTTACTGCATATTTTATTTGAATATTTATGAAGGAAATGTGATTTTTTTTTCCCCAGATGGCTATATTGGAATGGCATTAGCTGGAGGGGCGGCGCTTGCCCTTGGAGGCCTAGTAACACTAGGATTTGCTCTTTCAAAGAAATCGTAGTCCGTCTTTCATTGCACCTATGTCTTGCAACTCTGTAAACAATTAGCTGTATATTAAATGATTCAAAGTATTATTAATTTCTTAAATTTAATTGGCTTACCTTAATTTGTCTGAGTCTTGAGGTTTTGGATGTTGAAATTTAGTAGCACTGCTGAGATATAAGTATATTGTTGCTTTCTAATTTTTTTTACCACTTTTATTGTTTCAAATGTACCTTAATAATCAACCAATTTATGAATAAGCAATACTGATTGCACACCTTGAATATTTACTACTTTATCTCAATATTATTTACTATGAAATACTAAAATATAATTTACTATGAAGTACTGTAAATTATTGCTTTAAATCAATTTATATAATGATATAAATTAATTCAATCAGTTCAATATGGCCAATTAGTAGCTAACCTGCTTATTAACATTTCACTGTTGTTTTATATCTATAATAGTAGCAGAAAATAGTGGAGTAGCAGGTTAGTTATAAATCAAGGGGCAGAAATAACTCTGACTTACAAACAGTATAACTAATTTCAAAATTTATTGGCTCATTTATGTATCCTGGAACTAACTAGCTCTTTAATGAGGATAAAATGTGGAATCTTAAGTTTTATTCACATATTTGTTTTTACTATGAAAATCATGGAAAGCCTATTCCTTCTAAAATTACTTTAGATGACATTAAATTTTCTAAATTTAATGTTATAACTAAAATGTTTTAAATGTAAATAACCTCATAGAAGAAAATGTATATGCCACTGCCATGTACCCTACTCTGGAATTATCATTTTTGTAAATTAAGTTTATTTTATTTTTGGTTGATTCTAATTTTTTGTATATATAGGTTGTACATTCACTGTATACCTTCAAACAGTTCAGATACACAATTTAATCACGAGTCAAGTTTTTGACACTTTAAAAAATATGTAATTTGTAATGTCCATTGTTTTTGATAATTTAATTTTTTCTTTGTTGTCAGTTCCTTGAGTTATATTTTATTATGTTCATATTTTAATAATATTTTACTTTTACTAGTTATATCTGCACTTAAGTTTGTAACAAATATATATATTATATTTTTTTTTTCTTTTTTGTATATTTTTTCTATTAAGTTTATATTTCCCTAGTTGAAGAAAGAATTTTATGCAGTTATAAACCCCACACCTAGTTATTCAATTCTGAAATGTAACTCCTATGATTAATTCATTTATTAATATATTCTGGAGCAAAGAATATTATTTTACAAAAAAGCAATAATGAAAACCAATTCTTTGCACTAAGAGTATGTACTTTTTTTTAAATAGCTGAGCACTTTCAAGACCAATGGTCCCATTCTTAAAGCCACATCAACTAGGACAATAGAAACAAAAGAGAAAAAAAAAAAAAAACTATTACAAATTATTCCCTGACTAATAATTCTAAAATTATATTAAACTATTAAAAAACAAACAAAAAGCAAATAATAATTAATTAAGTGTGTCATAATAACACATAATATTATAAATAAACCTTATGTCAATGAATAAAATTAACAAAATGATGAAAACAATATTATTTTTTATTAGCTCAAGCTATTTAAATTTATTTATTTATTATATTAAGGTTAAAAGTTAAAGAAAGAGCAAAACTCACGTTAAGAGTCCCTCCTCCCACTTCTCAGTCAATCTACTATACCTACAGGTAGTTCTGAGGGAGGGCCAAGTGCAATAAGATAAAGGGTATTCACGTCCTGGGTCCTTAAATAATATATCAATTCCTCAAAATAGTAAATTAATTAGTTTTAGCGTCAAAAGTCTATTCCCTTCTATCCACCAAAAGAAACATTATCAATTTTCACACATATCCTTCGTTCAAAAAACTTAAGAAAGAAACTCTAGAATTATTTAAAATAATTTTAAATAAAAATTACTTTATAGTCAATAATAAAAATATATACAAAATAAAAGGTCTAAGAATAGAAAACAAAAAAAAAACAAAAANGTAAATTTCGATTAAACTATTACTGTATTTAAATTGAAACAACGGAACTAGACATATAATTGTTCATTTATAGAAAAAATATCGTAAAATATCAAAAATTACATTTCATGGACATTTTTAACAACACTATTTTTTTTTTTTGCTGGGCTTAATTTTTGGTAATATACTTAGAAATAAGATAGATATATCCAACAATAACTGCAAAATAAATAAGTTCATGAAAAATAAATCTAAATTTAATGAGAATTACTCGTAGTTTTAATTAAATTATTCGTTATTTCAAACATGGATTGACGCAATTTTAATTTGAGAAACTAAACATTATAAAACTTGAAAGAAACTTGGGCAAAGGGAGTAAAAAAAAAAAAGAATAAGAAAATTTTTTTTTCATGTCACAGAAAAAATCATTTAAAAAAAAATGGTGTACACTACCATAACTTGGGGGTATCTTTGAGAATATAGGTGGCGTCCTAAGTGAAAACAGTGTAGAAATCACCTTTAAGAAAAATGTATCTTTGGGTACACATCTGAGCAAACTATAAAAGATACCATAAAAATTGATGAATGCTCAGGAGTGGAGTGTAGTAAGTTGACAGTGAAATGGGAGGGACTCTGAATGTGAGTTTTGTTACTTTTTTAACTTTTGCAAATTGTTCAATAGTTTATTAAAAAAGTTATGTGAATTTCTCTTTGAAGTACAAATAGTGAAAAATACTAATATTTCTTCCTGGGCACTCTTCATTTGCCAATTAGGGGACACTAAAAATTCCTTATAGGACTATGTCATACAAAAATTGTTTAAAAAGTTAAACCTACAATACATTCCTCATAAAATTTACTCTTTGACGTTCCATTTGTGTCATTATCTGTTCACTAACTAAATTTCATATATGTCCCTATTATGCAAAAAATAAATAAAAAGTACTGAACCCTCAAAGGATTTCTCAACAAAATTCCCTGCAGAACCATGTGTAAAACAAATTTAAAAATGGTAAATCTGCAAAAAGGTTTCAGCAAAGTTTGCTCCTTGACACATCCATTTTGAAATAAGGGGGTGCCAATAGAAAATCCAGATCCAAATCATGCTGATTAAAAAAAAAATAAAAAAATAGCTTGTAACACATTTCTAAACAAAATTTGGTCTTAGACACACTCATTGCTTCAAAATGGGTTTGTCAAAGATATATTTATTTTTTTACTAGCTTTACTATTTTCTGTAGAACTAGCTTTAGTATTACTTAAACTTGACATGTACATAAAATTATTTCTCATTTGAATTACTAGAGCCTTATTTTTCAATTTAATTTATTTTAATAACCAAATGGTTTATAACCCCAGGTGTAATTTTTCTATGTTTTCCATATTAATCAAACAATCTAGAATGACAGACTGAGCATAGCTAATAGACGAGGTAGTCGCTGAAGACAGCAAGATGGGACTCATAGTGATTCTTTTATTAGCTAATTATCTGATTTAATTATTACAGAATGTAATTGTTATTTAAAAGTTAGGCACTACTGTTTTGCTCTTCAGTTATAGCATCTGGAGTTTAATAAATGATTTATTCTAATGATTACTATCAAGTACCATTTGCAGAAAATATTTTTGTTTATTGACTTATGGTAAAGTTATATAAAAACAAAACAAACACATTTAATGAATAAATAGAACATATCTTTTACATGTGCTAAGGAGTAAAGTTTGATTTGTTTCATAATTTTTTACACAACAAATTTATTTTCCTCCTTTTCAGTTAATTGAAAAAAATTCAACATTTAAATGTATAGGAAGATTAAACAAAAATTTAATAATAATATTTATTGATTTTTGATCAACTGAGATTATTTTTGAAAGACTATGTTGGAATAAAAATTTTCTGTAAACTGTCAGCTTTGAAAATGAATATATAAGGATTATGTATCCACTAGTACCAGTGAAAAAATATCATTAGTATCAGGTATTACAAAGCATTGTTTTAATTGAAAAAATCTGTTTATTAATGCGATAAAAACATCAGAAACTATATAACAATGGATAGGAATATAAGAAATAAAATCTTTATACATCAATGTACAATGTATAAATATATACAATATATAAATATATTAACAAATAGTTTATAAGTAGATTTAACACATAAATTCACTGTTGTAGTTTAAGAATAGATTTTTTAATTCCTAAAAAAATAAAAATATACAAGTAAATGGAAAATAGTCAAAAAACAAAAAGATATTGCTTTCGAACTACTGGTAAAAATCTTTAAATGAATGGGTAGTTACCTGATTTCCTAGCGCATTGATCATCGACAAAAGTGAATTGGAAATTTTATCAGAATTGTTCTTGACATAAGCTGCTACATGATGGACTGCAACTCTGTACAATACTGGGCACCAAATTTCTCTGATTTGACCTGGAAGTAAGAATGGATGACTTATTAAAGCAGCTATTATTATCCTTAAAAATTCTTGTTCAAGTAGTTATTATTAAAATGAAAAATAAAAGTCACTAACTTACTCAAGTTTAATGTTTATTAAAATAAAAAGTTACAAATATAATATTGTGTTTCAATTGAAATAAACTAAGTAATATTAATATAGATAAAATAAAAAAGTAAATCACAAGTAAGCAAATTCTTATATTTATCCTACTCGGAAATGAGCTAAGCACACAGAAAAATTAAGATATGTCCACCTCGAAGGTTGGCGGACAAAATTAAATAATAACAGTCACATTTTTATTTTATTTAATCTACCTCATTGCCAAAGGTACAAAAAGTTTAGCAATCTACCAAAAATTTCTATGTTGAGATTTCATGATTAAAAAAAGTACATGTGTCTGTATTTCACACAAACTTAAACAATATTGCAACCAGAGCAGAACTGATTAAGATAAAAAAATTGTTAGCAGATTTCTCAGACTGCAGAGAAAAATGGCCTAGGTAATTTTGATAAAACAATGGCTACATTGTAAGCCATCTTCAGGGCTGTAGAAATACAATGTCATGAGAATACAATAATTGTATTTTTTTTAAAAATCTACCTTGACCAAATATCTACGGTCAAAAAACTCTCCTTCTAAAATATTAATTTTTATTTTATTTTATATAAATGGTGAGTATGCATTC
>KZ806958.1:112313-123333 GCA_000696205.2 Oncopeltus fasciatus | reverse complement strand
TTTTTTTTTTTATAAATTTTTATTTATTTATTACATTCTGTTAAATAAAAAAAAAAATTTTCTAATTTGATTACAATGAAATTTAAAAAAAATGACATTAAATGTCAATCACATGAGGAGAGAAGGTGACCAATGACACCACTCTCAAATTATTTACAGGCTCTGTCCCCAGGAGGTCACAGGGCCATCTTCATTTGAGTCGACAGGAAGGGTTGTAGTCGGAAGACATGGTCTGTACTAGTGGATTACGATGGTATGGCAGTTTACTGTGGAAAAGGATGAAGCGGGAAGAAATGAGGTCTTGAACAAAAGGAATATTAAGACCGTGGTGAAGGGATGAATTGGATATGTAATAGGAAGCATTTGCAATTATTCTCAGGGTTTTGGATTGAAAGGACTGGATTCTTTGGATGTTAGAAGGCTTGACAGCACCCAAGATTTCTACTCTTTAAGTCCAGATTGGTCGTAATAAGGTTTTGTAGAGCGTCAGTTAGTTTTCTTTCGAAAGATTGGAGTCTCATTCATGAGTCTGTATAGAAGTCCATATTAGACAGTAGAATGCTTACTTTTGAAGCCGAACAGATGATTTGGGAGTATATTGAAGGGTTCTATGGAAGGCAGTAACAGTATTTTTTCAAAAACCTTTGAAAGTGTAGGATGGAGACTTATAGGACGATAGGATGAGGGTTGTGTGGTGATTTATCAGGTTTGGGAAATAGTATTATATCAGAATATTTCCAGAGGAGGGGGAAGTGGGTAGTTCTGAATATGCAATTATAAATGTAGGTCAAGAATACAATTGCCTTTTTGGGAAGATTTCAGAGAATTTGGCCAGTGATTAAATCATATATGGGTGATATGCCCTTAGGCAGATGAGAGATTATGTACTTGACCTCGGAAGGTGTTACTGCCTTGAGTGGCAAGGACATAGGTAATGGTATGTCCAGAAACTCCTCAGTCTCCACGGCATTGGACAGGTCTAAGGGATCTGAATAAGGAGTAAATGTTTGCTTGAGTTGCTGGGCAATCATTTTGGCCTTGTCTTTGTCAGAAGAGGCCCATGAACCATCTCCTCGACGCAAGGGAGTAGAAGCTTCATGGTTCTTAAGGATTCTGTTAGTAGCAATCCAAAGGATTTGTCTCCTGCTGAGAGGGTGGACAGATAGGCATAAAGGTCTCATTTTGTAAAACACCTAATTTTTGTTTTACAAAACAATGCTCTTGAGCGGCATTTCGCTATTATGAGCTTTTTAAGCAAATCTGGGAGTGGTTTTTGGGACTCTGAAGAGTATTGGTAAATTTTGGTTTGAGATTAGCCATATACATGCAGTGCTGAACATTTGTGGTAAAGGACTGAACAGCTTCATCTAAATCATCTGAGGTTCTCAGGGAAATTCCGAGGTCAAGTCACTCTTCTATGAGAGTTCTAAACAAGGCCCTTCCGCATCCTGAAGAACTTGGAAGAGGTTGTTTGTGGCAAATTTTGATGATGTGCGCTCTTCCGTATGGATGTTCTGCTCCGCAGAATTGGATGGCGGGGGGCGCTGGTGGCGGGTTTGGAGGTCACGCCCTGTGAGGTGCTGGGGCGGGTTGACATTGCGTTGTTTCGCTCGGTGGGGGTTCTGGTCGCTGACCGGTGTCGTCTCCTCTAGTCTTTTGGAGGTGTCATGGGTTCGTCCCTTCGCTTGCCTTTACCTCCGCTAGATATAACTTGATGGTAGTAATTACCTCTCATCATAAGGTGTTAATAGAGAAAAAAAAAAAACTCTGCGCCTCGAACCGGGACGTGGAGCTCAAGGGCCATCTACTGAGGCAGTGAGGGAGAGGAGGATAAGACAGACAAGTCTGAGCTCTGCCTGCCCACTTGGGGCTATTGAATAAAACATTTGTCTTTACTCACCGAATTCTGGGTGATGTCGGCGACATAACTTCTCCAAACTTCACATACTTGTAGAGCACACTTAGTTCTCGTTGTCTATTAATTTTCAGGGCATAACACTGCCTACAACCTATATATATTATTTGTTAACAGAGAGCTACACAAACGTGGTGTTCACTGGCCGAGACTCACCGGTCAAATCAACCAAATTCTGAGCCGACAAAACCATTATGACATAAAAAAAACTCATTTGACCTTAAAACACAGGTGGAATCTTTAATTATACCTAAAGGATACATTCTTTGCTCTTTAGATGCCAAATCACTCTTCACTAATATACCTATTGACATAGCCCTTCAAATTATCAATAAATATTGGAATTCAATCCGTGACCATACTACACTATCCCAGTCAACATACCTAGAGTCCCCTTTGTTGTACATTCGGCTATCTCCTTTACCAAAGTAAATACTACAACCAGATTAACGGTCTGGCTATGGGAAATAACCTTGCTCCCAACATTTCAAACATCACCCTAAACAACCTCCTAGACTCTATCCTTCCCCCCTTTCACAACGACATTTTCTTCCTTAAAAAATATGTTGACGACCTCTTCCTCATTCTCAATCAAGAAAAAATCTCCAAGATCCTTACTGCATTTAACTCATACCACCCTCATCTAAAATTTACCATTGAAATGGAATCCGATTATCTACTCCCCTTCCTTGACACCCTTATTATCCGTAACACCAATGGCTCTATGTCCACTGACTGGTATACCAAGCACACATACTCAGGTCGTCTTCTCCTCTTTAACTCATCTCACTCTCATCGTCAAAAACTTAATGTGGCCAAAAACCTCATCTACAGATTACTCACACTCTCTGACTAGATATGCCACAGCAAAAATATTAAACATGTTACTGACATCCTCCTGTCCGATGGCTTTCCTAGTCACACCATTAAAAAACTTGTAAAATAATTTTTTATTTCCACTTCTCCAACTATCCCCCTCCCCCAAAATAACGACCTCGTTTTCCGTTCTCTTCCTTATATTACAAAACTTTCTGAAAATATTAAGAAATCTCTCAGAAAAACTTTCCCTAACCTTAATCTTTCTTTTTCCACAAACAACAAACTAAAATCTGTTAACACCATCCTCAAAGACCCCATCCCCCTTCCTAACAGAACTAATGAATGTTGTCTACAAAATTCCCTGTTCCACATCCAATTGCCATGGTTCTTATATTAGACAAACAAAAAACCCTATTTCCCATAGAATCAATAACCATAAAAATGAAATAAAGAATAAACTAATAAAAAATGTTTTTCATGAAGAACACACATTTGACTTCGAGAGCATAACCATTCTTTCCACTGAACCCTATGTACACAAACGCCTTTTGTCTGAAACCATTCACATTAACTTACAACACTATCCAGTTAATGACAGAATGGAAATTTCTTCAACTTATTCAAATATTTTCAACATTCTAAAAACCATTAGCCTCCGTCTCAATAAACCTGTCAAACATTTTTCCCAGTTCCAAAGTTACTTATTCCCAATAATACCCATCCTTTTTCCCTTGTCCTTTTGATTGCCCCCTTTTCAAACAGGCTGCTTTCCCTATGTACCTTTCGCCTCTTACCTTCTCCCACACTCTTCCGCCTCCCACCTTGTTTCTCTGAAAAATTATATTTCGTCTTAGTCATGGAAATGTGAACTTAGGGACAGGACGTCCTCTCTCGTCTTCATGATAGACAGGTGTGGTAAATTACTGTTTCAATATTATTCAATTATTTTTAACAAGTTGTCTGCAGGTTATTCAAATTCTCCAATATAGCTTTCTACATTCATACTTTAGATATCACATTACAGTATGGTAATTCAGTAATATAATATTGTCAATTATTATTTTATTCTCATGACATTGTATTTCTACAGCCCTGAAGATGGCTTATAATGTAAGCCGAAACATTGGTAGATAATCTTTTAAAAAAATACACCTTTTTTTAAATTTGTATTTTTTTGGATCTACCTTGACCGAACCACAACTAAAATAATTTAATAATAATATCTACGGTCAAAAAAACTCTCCTTTTGAATATAATAATAATTCCAAAACATAAAAATAGTCAATTTCTTTGCTACATTAAATGATTTGAAAATAAGTAAGTATAACAAATATGTAAGAATGCCAATTTAAATGAAAAGTTAAATAGCTCTTGCACAGGTTCTTTACATAAATAGCGAAATTAAAGAATGATCAATTTAATTTACCTGAAGTACTTTGGATTGAAAACAGTTTTTGATATTAATTCTGGAAGTAGAGCCTTATCACCCATTTGAACTGAAGTCAATAATCGGAAAGCCAATTTATGAAATAAAGACTGATGTTCTCTGATCTGTGAAAGAAAAATAAACCTGAAGAAATAGGAATATATAAGCTATTTAAGACAATTATAGCAATATTGAAAGTATCTAAGTGAGGGTAAAATAATTCCCCTTTCTTTAAAACGAGAGAAACAGAAGTCCTGTTAAGGCACTGGATTCCTGAGCCAAAGATCCCAGTAGGTTTTCATTTTCACAGTGCACAATTTTTTTTTTTTTTTTTTTTTAATGATCCTGAGGATTCCTAGTGAGCTCCTCTGAAGATCCAGACTTAATAGAGTGGCACTTTTAATTTAGAGAAAAACCAGGCAGCCGAAATGATGTGTTCATCCAACTTTATTTCTAGTGTGTTAAGAATAAACATTTTTAATATATGTTTCCCTCTGGGCATCAATTTTTATTTTTTCTATTCTTTATAATAACAATCATTAGTATCTTTATTTATTAAATGTAGATTTCTAGACTTCTGGTTTTGAATTTAATTTAAATAAAATAATACTTATTTTATTAATAATACAACATGAGTTTATTTTGACTTTTTAAAAACTCAAATTTCCATATTCATAGTGCTTTTCTTATACTAAATAAACTTATGAAAATGAAATTATCGACTTCCATTTTAATTAATAAGTTCTAACACTTAATTAAAATATGCATAGATCATCTGAAAGCATGGAATTTAATACAGTTGGTTATTAAGCCGTTAAAAAGATTAGAATGAAGACTGGATCCTGACACAATTTTATTCTTCTTAATCTGGGAGCTCTATTCAAGAGGTATCATGAAGGGTTACTTTCTTCTTACAAAAAGTTTAAAAAATATTGAACAAAAATATTTTATTTTTAAAATCTGTTACATAACATTTAATTAATTATGTTACTAATTAATTTATATTTAATGTCTTGGTATATAAGACTGGTCAATCTACATAATAGTTATTGGATATTTTATTTGGTTGTGGTATTTTATCCCACGTAAATTTTAAACAATTAATGAGAGGGAATAAAATAAAAATCTATCTGTCCCAGCCAGTAATCGAACCTGGATCTCCTGCTATCCGGGCCGGTGCATGTACCAGTTATGCTACCAGGACAGTCCTGGTTCGATTCCTGGCTGAGACAGATAGATTTTTTATTTTATTCCCTCTCATTAATTGTTTCAACTGAATTATTAGATTGTAAATTCATGTGTCACCACTCCCCACTTATTTTTTTCTAATTTCTTATTGCTTATTTACTTCAATGGATTCAAATTTAATAACCTTATCAACTTTATTCTATTAAAGTGTTCATTAATTATATTTTCATCAAAAGATTAAGTAATGAAATACTTACATCAACTGAAGTAAACATATACACCAAAACAACAAGAAAATGAAGTTCCTGTCTGGCATACCAATGTCCACAAAGCTGAGTTATGTTATTACCTTTTAAAACTGCTCTTACATAAACAAGTAATTCACTAGAGGCCAAAAACTTTTCCATGAGCTAAAATTAACCAGTAAATTATAAATAATAAAATTCAAAAATATAAAACTGCACTAATAAATAAATTACTCTTAATTAACTACTTACATTGTTTTTCTTCGCAGCTAAAATGTAAACTGTAAGAGTATAGACAAGAGGGAGAGAACTTTCCTCCTTGACTGTAGGAGAGATACATCCAAGACAAGGTAAATTTTCAGGGCTTGAAATTATTTTCCCATGGATCAACCACGATGATTTCCTGAATAATTTAATAATATTAATTTATTTATTTATTTAATATCAATAAAACCAATAATTAGTAAGCCCTTTAGAGTATTTTTAAGCTTGTTAAATCCCATTTGATTTCTTCAAAAAAAGCCTCAGTTTAGTCATTTGTTTAAAAGAAGAAACATAACAGTGTCCTACGAAATTCCTGTTTTTTTTAAGGCAATAATAGAAAAAAAAAAAAAAAAAATTAGAAGTCCACACTAGCTGAAGCAACTCATGAAATTATTAAAAAAAAGGTCTTTAGCCAGGGCTTTGGTTTAAAAAATTATCAGTGAAGATCTGATATTGGGCAAAAGAAGGGCTCTAGGTGACCAATAATGGATATCGATGAGGTTCTGCAGGAAGCTGTTGAGTAAAATCGGTCAACAAGTATTCATGAACTTGCCAGGAAGTGTGGTGCATTGAAAGTTATTGTTAGTCACCCCCTACTCTCCATAGGGGAGGTGTAAAAGACGAGACTCGTTCCTCATGAACTTACTTTTCAGCTATCAGCTAAGAGGTTAGAAATTGGTGAAAATTCTGATATAGGATTTTAACAGAAGATGGTCAGCTCTAATGAAAAGTGATCTTACTAGCGAAATCTGAATACTCGTAAGTAATGGCTAGATTCGCGGTCAAACTGTTTTTCCGAGTGCTGCGAGGGTACAATTTGAAAAAATCCAGGCTTTGAGTATTTTTTGGAATTTTAAAGGTGTTATTTGTCAAGAATTAGTTCATGATGGACTCACTATGAATTCTGAACTCTACTGAGAACAACTGGTTGTTCAACCAGAAACAACAAAGTTGTTTGAGAGTTATCATGCTTTGAACCGAAAAGGAGTTTTATTCCAAAAAGATAATGCTCATCCTCACACTTCCCTAGTCAAAAAAATATTTAAAGAACTTCATTGGCTCAAACTCCTACCCCATCCAAAATATAATCCAGATCTCACACCATCAGATCAAAAATTGTTTCAATCCATGGCACTCTTCAAGGGGGAAAAAAAAATTCGATAATTTTGTGGAAGTTGATGCCGTCCAAGAGTTCCTTGACAGGCATCACAAACGGAGAATCGAGCAATTGGCTAGCATATGGCCAATTATAATAGATACCGATAATAATAATATACATTGAGGATTAATTATATTCATATCAAAGATATAAAATGCAAATATTTGGTTGAAAAATTATCGTTTTTTTTTTCACCCTTTTACTTCAGGTAATTTAATTAATAAATTCAATAAACTAAAGCTTATTACCTGAGTGTCAGAATGATTTTCTTGAAGCATGGACTACAGATCAATCGGTCAATAGCAGGAAGTAAGACAGAACTGGCATCCTGTATACAGCATGATGGGTTAACTCATTGATTGATAAAGTCAAAATATGTATTGGAAAAAATGACTTTTAATATATTAATGTGATTTAGATTAACTTTTATTCAGATAAGTCTGAACCCAATTAAATTTAAACTTCTATCACTTATATACTATAGAAAAAATTGGAGTATTAGAGAACATCCCATACCATACAAAACACAAACTACATTACATAATATATAAACATAAAAACATATTTTTTTCTATTTCATAAAAAATGCCAGAAAGTACTTCAAAGCTCTACAAATTTATGAAAAGTATTCATGAAGATTCCTTTTTCATTTATATGAATATCATTTGAAACAAATGCCCTTCCATTCCATAGATATTATTCGCTTCTAGCCCATAATATTATAAGAATTTTATCAAAATTGAAAGAACTGATTTTCAAAAATAAAATGTTTATTTTCTTATTAAAGCTGAAATAAGTTTTAACATTTAAAAAAGTTGTAAATTATTCCACATAGTTTACTTGATTTTATTATTTTTTTATTTTTAAAATTGAGAGTGGTTCCAATGGTCACCTTCTCTCCTCATGTGATTGTCATTGAATGCAATATTTACTTTTCAATGTAAAACAAAATGTATAAATAAAACAAACAAAATAAATAAATAAAAGTTTGTAAAAATTTAAATTTAAGAATGTAATAATTATTAATTAAACCCCTATTCCACATAGTTTAAGCTAATTGAATAATGTAAACTTTAAAACCATCTCTTTAAGCAACAATAATGAATGTACAGCTGAAAATATTATTTAAAAAAATTAAGCAATTTTAGTAAATAGATGAGTGAGTATTATTTTCAATATTATGAAAACGAAATTAACAAAAAAAGAGGAAATTGGATTGGATGTTCTATTAATCCCAATTTTTCTATTCCATAAAAGGTAGGAAATTAGTTTCCCAAGGGCAAAATTAGTAACCTTCATGATGTTTTAGCTACTTTAAACTATTAGAGTAGTTTATCAAGCTCGTATTAAGTTAGGAACTTCGCAGTCAATTTAATAAAATCAATTCAAAAGTTCAATCAAATCTGTACAAAAAATTAATATTATAAAATCAATTCAAGAGTTCAATCAAATATATTCAAAAATTTAATTAGGATAATTAAGAATAAAATAAAATAATAAATAAATGGCAAATACATTTGCTTAGACTCCCACATTTAACAACAAACAATTCAAGTTCATCATGCAAGAGCTAAATAATAGAAACAGATTAAAGATGAATATAAATAAGAGTTTAGGAAATTTAACTAATAAGCCAGAGAGAACAATAAGAGTAAAAAGTATGATCAGTAAAGTTTGCTGCTGAGGAAGGTAGAGTGAGGGAAGCGCCCTCCCAAGGCTGTTATATTCGTAATTTTCTTTCTTAATAAGCACTTTTTGTAAAAATTATATACAATATGCTAGAAAATTACATTTCATTGTAAATGCAAAAGAAATTTTTCTTTTAACTTTATTTTTGCCTCAAACAACAATGAATACATTACAATCACAAACTCTGTTCTCCATCCAACCCGTCTCCCCTTTTTCCTCATTTGAATTTCATCAAATTATATTCTTAGATATCTATCTTAATATACATATTTCTAAAAATATTATAGAATATAANTTATTATTATTTTAAACCTCTTCAAAAGTTAAGGACTTTTACTGTAAAACGAGTCCTTGTCAGTAAGTAGTGCGGCCAGCACAGAAATTAATCCTAATGTAATGCAGGAAAGAAAATAGCCTAGTTTTACAACCAAAAGAGCCCAAAGATAAAAAAATCTTATAGCTTAGAATTGAGAATAAAATTAAGATATGCAATGATAAACTTAAAATTACACTTACAAAGTCACTAAGAGCTGAAGCAAAAAGAGTGAAGCAAGCACCAAGCAATTTTGAAGCAGAAAACTGAAACATAATATCCACTATTAATAGCTGGAACTGCAATAATTGAATTTTTTTTAAAGGTTCTAGTAAGAATATATCTCTTAAATTTATTTTTAAGGAAGTAATGTGTGTTTTAATATTTCATATGATATGATAAATGGGATTTATTCTTTAGTGATTTTTTTCCCTAAAAAGTTGTTGCATATTTGATTTTGTATATTTTCAAAAATAATAATAACAATTATTTTGAGTTTAAGTTAGTCTTTCTTTGTTTGATTCTAATATTAATCTTATTTATTCATAATACATACACATAAATATATATATATATTAAGTACAAGAGAAAGACAAAATGCATTTTCTTTTTCTGTGTTCACTCTTTTTTCCTCCTGTTCTTATTTACCATTTATATATATTTACACAAGGCATGGCTATTAAATAATGAGACTGATGCTGCTACAGAAGAACTACGTTCCATTCGCCAATTATGAACGACTGACAGCTGTGCAGCATAAAGCCATATCTTTCGATTGCAGTGCCTCTTGTCTTTTTTAGAAATCAGTCTGGCCATAGCCTTCATTTATGTAACAGGTTTTTGTTTTGTTTTGCCAAAAACATGAATAGTGTAATAGTAGAGCTACAAATTGTTGTGAAATTTCACATGAAATTAGGTAAAACCCCTACTGAAACTCATCGTTTATTAAAACAAGAGTATGGCGCTGAATGTTTACCATGAGTTTATGAGTGGTTCAAACATTTCCAAGATAGTCGAGATGACATTGGAGATGATAACCGCCTGGATCGCCCTTCCACGTACAAAATGGATGAAAATATTGAAAAGGTCAGTCTATATGGTTTGATCTGACAGTCAGTAAACAATTCGTGAGATTGCTTAAACTGTTGGAATTGACGAAGAATGTGCAAGGCAAATTTTACATAAAAATTTGAACTTGCAGAAAGTGTGTGGGAAAGTGGTACCTATAATTCTCACAATCCAACGAAAAGAAGCGCATACAAAAGTGTGACGCCTTACAAATGACCTGAACTTCTTGGAAAGATTCATAACATGTGACAAATCTTGGTTTTTCACTTACGATTCCAAAACAAAATGTCAATCCATGCATTGGAAGGGTCCAACCTCACCGAAAGCTACACAAGCTCAAATGAGCAAATCAAAATTAAAAGCGATGATGATCTTTTTTTTTTGACGTTCATGGGATTGTGTACCTTCACTGAGTTCCTGAAGGTCAAACTATTAATCAAAATTACTGAGTGAGGTTCTTGCTCAACTCTGTGAAAGAGTAAGGAAAAAATACCTGAATTATGGAAAAACAAGTCATGGGTTCTCCATCAAGACAATGTAGCTGGCTGCTCACAATGCATTGTCTGTCAACATCCCAGTTTTAGACCATCCACCTTATTTGGCTAACCTGGTACTATGTGACTTTTATCTGTTCCCCAAGGTCAAATCTGCATTAAAAGGAACAAGATTTTAGTCCGTTGAAACTATGAAAGAAAAAATGGCACAAGTCTGCATGACTCACGGAGCTCACAGAACAAGACTTCAAGCACTGTTCCGAACAATGGAAAAATTCATATGTAGCTCTTTGTGTACCTTGAAAATAAGTATAACCACTACAGATTTATCAGTACATAAGACACCAGCCAGACATTTAGTTGTTTTACTATATCTATAAGAGAAATAAAACTTGTTGATTTGAGTCTTCAATAGTATTATTTAATTATAATAATAATAA
>KZ806958.1:70569-111188 GCA_000696205.2 Oncopeltus fasciatus | reverse complement strand
TTTTTTTTTTTTTTTTTTTTTTTTTTTTTTTTTTTTTTTTTTTTTTTTTTTTTTTTTTTTTTTTTTTTTTTTTTTTTTTTTTTTTTTTTTTTTTTTTTTGTCTTTTCATGAGAATGACAATTCATATATTGAAATAGGAACATCTGACTGACCACCTATTTCACAATTACCTATATGGTTATAATTCTCAATCACTTCATGGACCTTTTCCAATAAATCACTTAAATATTGTCTAATTCACTTTCTATAAATGCCTTGAATTTCCTTGTCACTGAATATATCCTTAACCTAGCATTAATAATAATGAAGATTAAACATTGGATTTTTCCTCAAATAATTCGAGTTTCCAGTTATATATAAAACTGGAACAATTTTACTATTATAACGCCAACTGATATGATCAGTTTGTTTTTATTAATTATTATTATTATTATTATTAAAAACTGTTTATGCCACTACATTTAAAATAAATTCTCAAGAGTTTAAAACACATTAAAACATAAAAACAAACTTTAGTTTCAATTTAATTATTATTTTAAATTATACTAACGGTACCTCACTTACCCAATCATAAAAGTATCTTTTGGGTCCTATTGCCCCAGCAGTTGGGCTGTTTGGTATATATTGCTTTCCTATTGGGCTGAGAAACTTTCTGAAGCAGTTTGACCTAGGTTGATCTAAACTATTGATAACTGTTAAATATAATTTATGATCTCTAATCCAAACCCACTCTCTAAGTTGCCTCAGAAATCTGCCAAAATTCTTTTTATAAGACAACTTCCTGCCATGGTCATATTTACTTAATTGTAAGGGGAGCAAGGTTTAAGATTTTTTTTTTTTTTTTTTTTTGTTGAATGGACACTTGGCTAATTTTGGTGCAGTTTTTACTGAACTGCTGGCCATAATTTAAAAGACATCTCAAGTAAATATTTTAAACGGCTTGGTGTCAAATTGTTTTCAAGAGTCAGGCTGTTCTCTTTCTTGATTGCTGACAATATATAAAGATTTATATTTTTGTATGATTTCAGTACCGTAGCTAATTTTAAATACTTAAAATAGTAGGCCTTGACTAGAATGAATTATTTTCATTAGGTCAGTACATACAAACTACCAAGGCTTGCAGAATCCCTGCAATTACTTGTGGAAGTAAATGTTCCAGCACAATGAATTTCAAGTTTTATGTTGGAAGGGCAACTCATAGAATTATTTTCAAAATAATGTTGGATACCAGGAGACCAAACTCCCTAACTTTCGGTTGGGACTTCCTGATCCCCAGATATCCCTGAATATTTCTTAAGCACAAGTTCCCATAATAAGATAAATTGTTTATCTAATCTTCTTCCACCTTATCAATTAGCCCTGAATTCATTGAAATGTTTAATTCACTTCTTTAAATTTCTTTAGAAATCTCTTCTCTACAGCCAATAGGCTGTGCTGTTATAGCAGTGGCTAGGGTCTATCCTGATATTAGTGCCACTCTTTTTATCAGTTGATTGTGCTGCTTCATCCCTTCAAAAGTGAGATGACTCAGCTAGTTTTTCTCTGTCACTGGGTTATAATTAATAAAACAGTGTAACACCAGTAAATTGTAAATTTATCGTCACATATGATCTGCTCGATTATGTGCTATAGTTCATAGCACATGAAGTTATATGTAACTATAGAGGTTATTAATAAATAGTAATAAATAGATTACACAAATTAATATGTCATAGATACATAGACATGACTTGATGTGAACAGGGGAATAAATTAGTTATTTGTAATATTTGGTGCTTCAGAACAGATAAAAAAAACTAAATGATTATAGGAAGCTATTTGAAGCACATCTCAGCACGTAGGACATATCCCCATGAAGTGACTGGTTACACACCTTGATATTATAGAAATGAACTCAATTACAACTTAGTTCTAGTGTGGCATCTTTTCAGTCATACTTGTTAAATAATGGTGAAAAATACATTTTTAAAAAATCAGTCATATCATTAACAAATTTTAAATTAATAAAAATTACACTAACCTTAGTTTCAACAGCACTGGGTGCTATATACTGGGTGAGCCACTTGGATGTAGCCTGTAATAACAATGGAAGGATATGTCTGACTTGGCCAAAATTTAACTTTGCAACAACAGCAATTGTGGATACCAGAGCAGATGCATGTTCCAAGTCAAGCTTTGATCCATCAATATTAGTTAACCCGAAGTGAGTCTCTACCAGCCTCATTAAAATAGGACTTAGAGATCTGAAAGTGGCACAAAAAAAAAAAAAATAAATAAATAAAGAAGAGCTAAAGAGATAATACCTTGTTAAGTTACTTTATTGATGTTACTGTAAATTTATAGCACATAACTTTAAGGTTTACAGGTTTCAAAAACACTAGTAAATACAATTGGGCAATATTAGGCAATACAAAATGGTTACAATAAAAATATAATTGGACTGGGATACCAACTCACCTATTCTGGTCACCTTCACTTCCATTTCGCCCATCTCCATTACCAAATTATCAATGTTGCCATAAACCCGATACAGCAATCCCTTCTCTCTTTCTGACCCTTCTTCTCACCAGAATACCTCTACAGGCATTACAAAAATCCTTTCTCAGAATGGTTTTCCACTACCCTGGTTAACAACTTACGAGTCTAAATTTTCCCACCCCTAACACAATGATGTCTCTTCTTGGTCTTCTTCTCTCTCCTCCCCTATACCTACATCTTTTTATCGCTCTCCTTACTGCCTATATTCCTCCCCTTAAAGAAATGTTATATACTTTAATTTCATAATTGTTCTATAAGTTCATTGACATATGGAACTGCTTAACAATAAGCATATTCCTTACAGTAATTGGGCTCTTGACCTTTAGAGCCATTTTCTAGTTATTACACAAGAACATGTATAGCACAATTTTAATCAAGATATTTTAGAGAAACAAAAAATTAAAGAAAATTTGAAACATTCCTATAAAAGAAAAAATCTCGTTAGTCTTGATTAAAAAAAAAATACAGTTTCAGTCCCTCCTAGACATTTAAATTCATTGGAAAAAAGGGAAACCAAAAACCTAGCTTAGGTGCTACATAAATTTCAATAAATTAAGATTGATTGTTTAAATACAATTTTTTGTAGGGAAAAAATTAAACAGATTACATTATAAGAATAACATTTTCCATCCTCCTCACTTATTCCTACACCTCTTTATTGCTCTCTACCTTCCTCTCCTTACATAATAATAAACTACAATAATTCTATACTTCCCTGAAAGATACTATATAATTTTCCAGCAACCAAACAATATATACCAAATTACATATATTGGCCAAACAAAGAACCATCTTAATATAATATTAAAAAAAACATGAATACAGTATTAAGATTTGTGACATGAATTCTTCTTGCCTCTCCCTTCATGCTAATAGCAACAACCACATGCCTGCTTTTTAATCAAGCTACTGTCCGGGCTTCTGAGCATTTTCTTAAGAAAAAGCTGATATCGGAATGTGTGCACATCAATACACACATATATACTTCTCAAACCTACCTCTATTAATGGTAGGCAGGACAAGACAACATTTCCTCAGCTTATTGCAATATTTTCTGTAGAATACAATGGAAAAATTCAGGTAAATAATCCCCGGCATCTGCCTTTTCAACTTTCCTCAAACATTAAATCAACCGGTACCGGTTACTTGGTACTTACCTTTGAAGTGTACCGACAAAACCTCCCACCCCTTTTCACTGTCAGTTTAACTCTGCACCCAGATATGTTTATTAAAGGAAGATATTTATGAAAATAACTATGATGGCTGAACACTTTCCCTACCCTTCCTTCCTGGCCGGTCTAGAGCTAGGCTTAGTAGTCTTACCTTCTATACTCATTACCCTCTCCAGCTTATAAGATAAGAATCATCTATGAATATATATTTTTTTGTGATATTTAATCCCACATAAATTTTAACTATTTTTTAGAGCAAGGGACCAGAATAAAAAAACTAACTGTCCCAGCCAGGACACGAACTTGGATCTCCCGCTATCCGGGCCGGTGCGTTTTCCATTTACACTAATGAGAGAAGTCTGATAAGTTATTTAATTCCCCGCACTAGTGTCGAAAGTCTAACCTCCGAGGCAGACGAATAAATCGTCTTATGCCTGGAGGAGCTGACATTGTCAAGCTGTTTAAATGACTCTCGTTATTTACTTTTAAATTTTAATTTTACAATTTTTTTTTTTNATATATATATATATATATATATATATATATATATATATATATATATATATATATATATATATATAATAAATTGACGGTTCATCATAAGAATTGACTGCATTTAGCCATATATATATATATTCAATTTTCGGGGATTTCTCGCCTTTCGTCAGTGAGGAGAGTATAGAGACTCATCCCTTCAACTTTACTTTTCTGTAATTTAATCTTTTTGTCTTTGAGAGTGGTGTCATTGGCCACATTCTCTCCTCATGTGATTGATATTAAATGTCTTTTTTTTCTAATTCATTGTGGTAAAATTACAAAATGTTTTAATTTAACAGCATGTAATAAATAAATAAAAGTTAAAAAAAAATAAAAAAAATCTTTTTGTGAGCTCACTGAACTCTTTGTCCCCCCTCTTTTTATTTACTACATTTATACACCAATTGTGTATCTAAATACGTAATTAATTTGAAATAAACATGAAGGCTAAACTCTCACGAGGAAATATGAAAATAAAGCAAGTTACATTGACTAGTTCATATGCTGATAGGAAGTGATATGACAAAGCGATGGCGTTGAGAGCAATTGACCTGAGGAAGGGCTCCCATTCAATGCCGAAATCCGGAATGCCGAGAGGCACGGGATAATACCTTCCAAGACAAAGTGAGATTTATACTCGGCAGAGGGCGCGGAGAGAGGGCTCTTCCAAGAGAGAGCTGCGCCCCCCACTCCGGGGACCCCCCACCACCACCTCGACTCTTCACTTTATTTTTCATTGTGTTTCCGAGTTAGGTGGGCTCCACTCTACGGAAAAGAAAAATATGTGAAGAAAATGGGTTCTAAGACAAACAAAAGGCTCAGTCCCAACTCCTCACTGCACTGCTTGCCAAAGTAAACTTCACCAACTTTTTTTGTCTTCTATTTTTTTTTTTTTTTTTTTAAAGAACTGACAGGAAGTCGAAAATTAGTTATAGCTTAGTTAGTTATCTCCCAAATGGACACCCTCTACATCATTGTGCACACAAAATTCTCAATCATTCTTTTAAAACTGTTTTTTTTTTTGTTAAACATACGGGCAGTTGAAAGCCAGAAACGCATTATTCTAACGATTTTGGCTTTTAGAAGTAAAATTATATAAAGTATATACAGGAAATGAAACATTCCTTGCTGCGCTATATATTAATCAAGAACAGTTGGGATAGAGAGTGCAGTGCACACACAAAAAGAAGTTGTTATTAGATTATTTTAGTCGGGGTTCGGTCAAGGGGGATCAAAAAAATATCAATTTAAAAAAATATATTTTTTAAAAGATTATGTGTCAACATTTGGCTTACATTGTAAACAATCTTCAGGGCTATCGTGAAGACGAGAGAGGACGTCTTGTCCCTAAGTTCACATTTCCATAGCTCTGAAGATGGCTTAAAATGTAAGCCGAAACGTTGGCAGATAATCTTTAAAAAAATACATTGACCGAACCCTAACTAAAATCATCTAATAACAATATCTACGGTCAAAAAAACTCTCCTTTTGAACATGGTAGTCATGGAAATGTGAACTTAGGGACAGGACGTCCTCTCTCGTCTTCATGATAGCCCTGAAGATGGCCTAAAATGTAAGCCGAAAGGTTGGCAGATAATCTTTGAAAAAATACACTTTTTTAAAATTTATACTTTTTTTTGGATCTACCTTGACCAAACCCCAACTAAAAACATTTAATAATAATATCTATGGTAAAAAAACAAAAAAAAAACAACTCCATTTTTTCTCCTCTCCAAACTCCAAAAAAATACTATGTCTATTTTGTGTCCTCAAGATATGTTTAGCTTAATTCTGTAAATAAAATAGCTCTCAACAAACTAGGATATCTGAGAACTTACTTTGAAAATTCTGATTTCATTTTCTTTCTGTTATATGAGCCTTGAACATTTTTTATTGAGTAAGGAAAGAAACAAATTTTGAAAAGGGATATTGTTAATGCCAAACAAATGAAAATTAAATTGAGAAATTGTATCAGAAGAATTAAGTATAAACAGTAAAATTGATATTTACTAGCTAACTAGCTAGGATTAACTAATCACATGAATAAACAAATGCAACTTACATAAAGATCTAACAGCTTCAAGAAGTCCCGGAAAAGTGAATACATTATTTGCTATTTCAAAGGAGTGTCGACAAATTCTTATCAATGCTTTTAGTAACTGCTTGACTTCCATTGGTTCAGCTTTTAATTCTGTTAATATATACCTATGAAAAAAAAAAAAAAGAAAAAAAAAAGAGGTTATTTTTACAGTAATAAAATTATTTAAAATAAAAAATTATNTTAACAAAAAAAAAAAAAAAAAACCTTTTTTTTAAAAAGATCTTGTATTTCTTGTGATTTTTTGCACTGCCACCTCTATCCCACCTGTTCTTGATTACAATATATATATATGTATATATGAAGACTACATGGCATTCCATATCTTGAACAATTTGTTCATATTTTATTGTTATTAAGCCAGTTTCAGTATTTTATATGTTATGAACTTCATCATTAGTAAGACTCAGAAAGAACGACGTCATCATTTTTTTTTTTTAGTTTGATCCATACTTCTTACGGAAGCCGTAAGTCACAATCGAATGAAATTTAGACCGAGGTAAGAGAATGCAGTTGAATTTTGTTCTGAAAATTTTTTTCACTTAAATTATAAATAATTTAATTTAAAATTACTATAAACGATTAATATATATATTTACAGGTTTTGATTCTGGTTGATTCGCCAGTAAGACCTAACCATAAGCCTTAGTAGTTATTTTATAGGAAGAAAAGGACAGACCCTATAACACTAGCATGTAAAACACACCCTTTTACTAATTAGCCACTACAATCCTTGTCGATTCCTAAAGTAACAATGTTAAATTAGGTGATTGTTTCTTATTAAACGATCTGGCTAAAAGTTACTGAAGAAAAGAGGGTGAAAGTCCAGATAAGAACATTGGCAAGGATTGAGTGGTGATACAACTTAAGGGATGATTATAGGCTCAGTTCTCTTTTTTCTCCCCTAATCTTCGACTATCGACTTCAGTCACATCCACTTTCTTCCGACTAAGAAAAGTCGGTTTCGTCATAGACCAAAACCGGGAAATCATTTGTTTCTCTGATCAATCACTACTCTTAAACATTTAAGTCATTCTCCTCCCCCTTCTCTATCCTTCGCACCGTCAAATTTTGGTTACTTTTTTGTCTTTTCTTGTTTTCAATATACGTGACCTGTCTATAGGAGGAAGAATCTCTGTTAGAGGAGTCTTATATGGCTTACGAACATTTTTGTTTTCTTTTTTTTTTTTAATCATTTGCCCTAGATATCCCAAGAGATCAGGATTTGCCCATCTTTTCGGACTTCATTTATTTGGTTCCTGCTTTTATGTGACAGTTAAGATTTATTCCCTACCTTACATCTTAGATTTTAATCTTCTGTCTCTTAGTACCGTACCAACAATAAATTGTTCTTATGGCCTTTATCGTAACCCTTACGTACTCAAAACCCTTTGAATGCCATACGCCATCTCTCTCTCTCTCACTCTCTTTTTCTTACTCTTTCCCTCCTCACTCGCCCCATCTGTTATAAGTTAATAATTATTACTATATTATTAACTAATGTACCATTTTTTAATGTTTCTAATTCTTTTTTCTTTTTAAGATTAAAAGCCTTAGTTATACATTTATAATCTTTCTAATTGTATACTATGTAATATTGTTGTAATTTAGCTTTTTTTCCATATTTCCACCATAAGAACAACAAAAATTGTTATATGATAACTATAGTCACACAAGAGCAGCAGAAACTAAGCGAACACTTCCCATTCGGAGGTAATTAATAACTGTAATTTAACTTTAAATATCATTCATATCAGCTTCCATAATTGTGTTTTGACTTACGACCTCTGGACATTTAGAAAGAGTATTGATCATGTGCAAGGTGCCTCATTTATAGCTAACTCCTGCTCACAATAAAAAACCATAAAAATGTGCAAAAAAAAAAAAAAAAAATTAATATGAATTACGCACGGTAATGAATTCTTTTACAACTAAGTAAGTAATAATATTACTTATAGTAAGTAATAATCTTGTTATTGCATTGCAAAGCACAACATACTATTTTTTTTTTTTAATTTGTTAGCAAAATCGTCTTATTTATTTTTCTACGTCATTGAACATGTTATTCTAATTAAATATTTTCACTTTAATGTCTTTCATTGTCAACTTATCAACTTAAATTCCACTTGAAGAATAAAATGTTTTTATTCCAATTTGTCAGGAAATAGTTCAGCCATGCTGTCCAACTGAACGAAGATAGGGCTGAAGGACTGCAATTTGTCTTTAGAAAAAAAATTGTTTTGATGTTTCATTTTTTTTTTTTTTTTTTTGCTTCGTATCAATAAAATATGAAATATTCAAGAAAGTTTAAAATATCCCAGAAACTTTATTTACAAGAGTCTAGTGGCTTCAGACGATTTTCCCTTGAAGAAAAAAAGAAGTCAAAGAAATTAAATATTTACCATCATTAGCTTCCAGTTTAAATATACTGTAAAGGGAGCAAAAAAATATCTTCCTAAACGCCCCACTCATAAAGACTTGGTGTGTATGTTCAAGTTTTCCTTCATTTTTTTTAACTGTTTGTTTTTCTTTATAATTTACTTTTCTCCATACTTTCTTAAACAAAGATTTTCGGGGAGTAAATAATAACAAGTAGGAAAGACATTTTCGTCAACACCTCTTTGAGGCTCCAATGAAAATTGAATTTGACGCAGAAAATGTATCATAACATATTGATAAATCTGAGGTACTTTCTCTGATATTGATGAACTTGAACCAGTTCAGTTTATGTATTGTACTTATTCCAGAAAGTTTATAAATGTATTAAGAAAATTCAAATATATATAACACCATTCTAACCTAATGAATGGGTAATCTTATATGTCTTAGGGACATATAATGTTGCTAGGATTCGCTATGTCGACAAAAAGTCGAGAAGTGGTGCTGTGTATGGCTTCGTCTAACGATCTGATGTGGTGAGGAACAGTTATAAGTGTGTGACGTCATTTGCTGATAATGATAATAACACATTTCGTCATAATCCTCATCCCATGAAAAGAATTTGTACCTAGAGAATAATAAATGAAATCCTCCGTCAGAGGCATATAATTACGTACATTTTCATCGTTTCTCTTGGGGGGTGCTTTTTTAAGTCGCCTGATTTCCCTTATACTTACATTCAACTAAACTTTACTCCTCGAAAGCTTCCTAAAATGACTCAATGTGCCATCTCTTATTATAAATTTATCAATCTCCACGATTTGCAATTCTCTATAAAATACAAGTGCTGTATTGTTCAGCCGTAATTGGATACTGAGTTTCTATTTGATGTACATGTAAAATTTTCGATTTGATTCTTTTTGGACCTATCAATTAGGTATTTTTATTCACAATAACACCCTAAACACTAAAACACTAATTTATAAGTATAAATAACACAGGGCACGAATGCTACCACTTACACCACTGGAACGAGACAGATAACTTATAAGATTATTTAACAGTTAGATTTTTTATTCTACTCCCTCGCAACAAATGTTTAAAATTTACGTGGGATTATATGCCACAATAAAACTGATATTTATAAATGAAAATAAAAGTAAATAATAAGAGTCGTTACGTAGCTAGACAATATGAGCTCCTTCGAGCATAAGACGATGTATTCGTCTTACTCGTTGGTTAGGAATCTAACCATTCGTCTCATTAGTATGTTAGGAATTTAATAATGGGACTTTAATAAGTTATCTGGCTCGTCCCGGTGGTGTAATGGAAGCATTCTGGCCCGGAAAGCAGGAGATCCTGGTTTCATCCCTGGCTGGGACAGATAGATTTTATATTCTATTAACTCGCATTAATTGTTTTAAATTTACATGGGATAATAAACCACAACAAAATTAATATTTATAACTTTATAATGTTGGTAATTTTAAAAAACTGTCTTAAGAAAGATATTTAAGAATTTAGCTTGGAATATTGGATGGACCTTGTTATTTTAATTTTATTATATTATTATTAATGCTTTTATTTCAGACACTTTAAATACTTATATTTTCAATTTAAATCATAGGAAGGAAAGGACTAGCTTAGGGGGGGACCAAAATTAGAATTTCAATATCTTTGCTGTTACCTGAGTTACGAAAAAGTTAGTACAGCATAATTGCAGTAAAATTTGATTTTCCAACGTTTATGTGTTTACAAACAATTTGAAATTTACGAATGTAACAGAGATTCGTGAGCGCTTTTCGCATTCGTCCTTCTCAGTCAGTCTACAGTAAAGCACAGTAGTCATAAAATTTACAGTATTTGTTCTCATCTTAATTAATATTTCCTCATTTACAATTATTTACATTTATATCTATTGGAAACAAAGCTTAGATTAAATAGCTCTTGCGTGATGGGATAATGGCATATATTTAAAAAAAAATTTTTTTTTTTTTAAAAGAGTAAATGCTTGGATGAGAGTGAATTGAATGAAAATGTCTATCTGTCCCAGCCAGGACGCGAACCTGGATTTCCTGCTTGCCGGGCTGGAATGTTTCCGTTACACCACCGGGACCGGTTATTCTATTCCTTCTCATTAATTGTTTTAAAATTTACGTGGGATAATAAGTATTTATAAAATAATTGCTTGGTTTTATTTTCAAACACTGTTAAGCCAATAATGAATAGAGTAAAAATTTCAAAGTTTTTGGCTCTTTCAGTGAAAAAGAGTAGCTCACTCTCCTATTTAGATTCTTAAATGCGCTCGTAGAAAACTCCGCCATTATTGTTCGGTTACGACTAAAACCCGTCATTTCTGCTTTTGGTCATCACATTGCCTGCTCGTAGAAATACAACATATTACTAGTAGTTTTCTTAGTTTAGCCTCGTGGAAATTTCATAAGATGAATCAAGAAGAAGCAATTTGAAGGACGGTGGAGGTGGGGGTGGGGGGGACTTTACTGCAGAGAATCGGGGTGGTAGTGGGGGGCTTAATAAAGACTTGGCTCAGCCGAGAGGCAGACCTACCATTCTTAGTTAAAACGAAGGATGTTGCCAGCCTGTCTTATCTATGCCGGCAATTTTTATCACTTAGCTCCGTACAGTTGTATAAAGACAAACGATTGTGAAACCGCAGTCTTACCAAAACATTTATTTCCCTCAGGGTTTGCCCCCCTCCCCTTCGCTATGTCATTTTTTATCCCTTGTGCATCACGTTATCAATTTTTAATCCCTAGCATGTCCTACAGAATTATCAAAAAGTTTTATATAGACTTGAAATAGCATATACTGTAAAGCCCATAATATAATGGACATCATATTAATCTTTGAGCTATTAGCAGATTTCCCGTAAGAGGAATCATTTTGTTTCACCTTTAAGCATTTTTTGAAATATTTCAACAGATCTTCGGCGATTCTACATTGGAGAGGCTAAAAATATGGTCCGTTCAATACTATATATACCTCTCTATCTATTTTTTTCTGCAAGTGCTATACCATTCGCAATATTCAAAATAATTAAAGAAAAAGCATGGTATTTAAGTGATTTTTTTTTTAACCGTTGGATAATTTCGTTAATGACTGTAATAGATTGGGAAGAGGTTAGAAGTTAAGGTAAAAAAAATCAAAAATCTTAGATATATAAAAAATGTATACAACAAAATAAGTATAAAATTTAATTTTACATCATTTATGTTCTATCACATTAAAAAAAAACGTTTAGAAAGATATTTATGAATGTAATTGTGTGTGTTTGTTTGGTATTCAGTCTTTTAATTACGAATCCTTTGAATAATTCATTTTCGGATAAAATCCTTCGAGGAAATGAGAAGTTAAAAAGGAAAACAAAATTTATAATAGTTACAATTTCATTGTTATTTGAATGACGAAAAAAATATAGAACATAATAGTTGTAAAAAGTAATTTAATAACTATGTTCTGTAATATTTTTACGAAAAACGTTTTTGAATGAAAACTTTTTCTCATTTGTGCCAATCTTTGCGAAATATTGTTAATCTACTTAGATTACACAGACCTTAGTGGAGGACATTAAAATATTATTCAATTCACATAATTTTCAATAAATAATTATTCGATGACTTTGAGCCAGAATATTTGTTAATAGTAAGTCTTTTTGAAAATTGACTCTCTAATTAAAAATGTTTGAAAAAGTTTATAAGCTTAGAATTCTTTACATAACTTAAGTCATTCGCCGATCAGACTACAAATATTTTCTTGTAGGAATGGAATAAACTTCATAATAATTTATCAGGCTTATTTAGCATAATTAAAACCTCCACGAAATCGGCAAGATATTTTCTTTAAAATGTTATTTAAGCCATTATGGTAACTAGTTATTTTGAGAAAAAAAAAATGAATAAATAAAACTTGGCTTACATAATTCATATGTGATAATACCTCTTCAGCTCTTGTGAGTTGTAATTATTTTACAGTGTCGGAAAAAAAAAATTGTTTTAATATTCTATTGTAGCAAAGGAAATAGACAACAAAAGTTGCTTTGATATTACATATTCACGAGATTTTTGTTGAAAAACCGCTAGGTTTTTGGTTTTTTTTTACTGATTTCAGTAAAAGAGTAAAATCAAATAGGTTTTCGTATAAATAGACATTAGACACGATTTAAATATAAAACCAAAAGTTTACAATATTGTAAAGGGTTTTCTAAAATAACTCAATGACATCTATAGATCAAGAAATGTGAAGAATAAATAATTCAGAACTAGAATCATCCCTTCAGATAAACTGAGGGTATATGAAAGGGTATTTCAAGAACGTTACAGATATTATTATTAATAATAATCAGTTGAATCCATTAAGTCATTTGTATCTATAAAATTTTTCATAACGCTAAAATAATTAAGGTATTACATTTTGTTCTTCTTTTAGATCCACCCTCCTATGGACCGTTTTTTGCCATTAACAAATTCATCCTGAATTTAATAAATGAATAAATANATAATTAAAACTACACATTTTTTTAATTATTTTTTTTTACCTACCTTTACCGCACCTCATGGCTTCGATATGTAGTAATCAAGAACAGGTGGGCTAGAGAGATTGCAGTCCTCACTGACGAAGGGCGAGAGTTCCCCGAAAATGATTTTTTTCTTTTTGTGTGTACACTGCAATATCTCTAGCCCACCTGTTCTTGATTACTATATGCGATATATATAAGCTGCGATAGCTACTTCTGAAAATAAAACGTTTCTAGCTTCTGTATGATGTAGATAACAACGTGAATAGATTTATTTATTCTTCGGATCTTTAGAAATATAAAATTAATGTATTAGTTTACATACATTATCATATGGAGACAGGTGTTGATTCCAAACTGATATCAGAACTCGATTGAGGACAACCCGCGACTTCATGTCGCGTATGAAGCGATTTGCGGGCTAAGATTTTTTCTCGTTCTGCTGTTGTTTAAATACTCTGAGTTAATGGGTGTACAATTTTCTACACTGGACAGACTCTCGATAAATGTTTTACTAAACTTTGGGCAGAGGTGGGAGGTAAGCCGGTCCCCATCCTCGCCCATTAAAACTTTCCCTTCAAATCCTCTTGGGGTTTTTTGTGTCGTGTACCTTCTAAGTGAGATAAGCTTAAGCTAAATAATTATTATCACATCTTACTAATTGTTTATTATTCTCAAAGTTTTGAAGAGACTTTTGAAGAGTTTTAGAATCGATTGAAAAAATTTCTTATCGGGCTATGTTACGTTAGAGAGATTTGTAATGGTGCATAAATTACTTAACATGAAAAAATTATGTTAACTATACATTTTTGAGAAACCTGAGATATTTTTATTGTAGAACACTATGGAACACTAGCAATTGAATCAGCGAACGAGAATGGTGACTATAAAAATTAATAAAACATCTGAAGAAAAAAAAAAAAAGAAGTGAATCCTAGTCCTGTGCGATTCTCTTGTGTCAAAGCGAAATCCTGAATTCTGGTCGGAGAAAGCGAGGGATCGATGTCGAATTAGAGTGCCTTTCGGGTTGATATAAAGTAATGCAATAAAATTTGTGAACGGATTTCTTTACTTAACAAAAAAGGAGAGGAGTGCCTGGGCGTCCCTGGGACAAAAGCGACTCCGGCTATATTTGAATTGAAAATTATTCATTTTACGATTCTTCTCAGGGGGGATGGTAGTGAGTGGGGGGCTGAGTGGGGAAGGGGTGGGAACCACCCCTTACCAAACCACAGCCCCCGAATTTATAACTAGCTCCGGTGGAAGTCGTGTGCCCCCTTCACTCAGCCGGTCGCTGAATTTGACACCTCTCCGGGCGAAATACCTGTGGTCTTATATGGTCGAGCGTTACTATGGATGTTTGTGTTTTCTGAGAGATGTTCATTTTGGTTTGTCAAAGATTATTTACTCTTGTTCAGAATGATTTCAAAATATCACTAATTTTATGTTTCTTTCCATTGAGGCAAATACTCACATTTATGTGTTCTGCAATTTTCTGGTGGATATATTTAATGAAGAACTCGAAAAAGTGTGTTCAATCTGAAGTAGCCCAAAATTTATGTTAATATCTTAGTTGTTAGGCTTCAAATTGTCACGACGGAGGCACTTTTTCCAACCATTGGTACCTAAAGTTTGTTTGTATATGATTATGTATATGATTATATAATATGTAAATTTAACAGAAAAGCGAAAAAAAATATTTACACTTTGGTTACCTTCTTCCTGCTTTTCCTACTTTGTCTGTCATACACAGATTTTGCCTTCTGACTCATTCACTGAACCGCAAAAACAGCAAATATTACACTAACCAATACTTTGGACAGACATAACTTGTCAGCTTCTTTTATTTTAATGTTTTTGTGTGGATTTAAAGAAGTATTTAGATTAATTTTTTCCTCTTTTACTGAATCTGAATGAGGCACTTTTTAAATAGGGATCAATTGAGGAAATGAAATTTTTCATTTGATAAGATTTTAAATGAATAATAACTGGGCTGATATCTTGACTCAGGCTTTGAGACGATAGACCCACACTGGCACATACATGAAACATGTCTATGGGGCATTAGATTCCTCATTCCCAATGGGTTTCCATAGACATGCAGATTTTTATTTAGCAGACATGTAATCCTTCTACATACATGTCTTTTGGCAAATCAATAGATATATCACAGGAAATAAAATCAGTCAAAATGATTACGATAGCAACATACATCCCACTCATCACAGAAAACTACACACCTGCAGGTTTTGATCTACCAGCGATCTAGTAGACACCGGACCGTCTGAAGACTTACTTTTAGGAGAACGAAATCGCACAGCAATTCTACAAGTAGGCTCCATTTGCGAGTAAATTCAAGGATAAAAAGATAATAATTATACTAGAAATGCAAGGGAGTTAGAATAAAAAAATCCTACTGTCTCAGCCGGAACTCGAACCTGGGTCCCCGGGCAGTTATACTAACTACTGCACCACCGAGGTAGGCTAGATAAACTCTATAGCTCCCCGCAGTCTAAACCCCCAAGTAAGACGAATGTATCGTCTTATAGTCGAAGGAACTGACATTGTCGACTATTTGTTAGACTCTTGTTTTAATAATAATGTCATTTTTAGTTGTATTTTTTTGTTCAAGACCTCATTTCTTCCCGCTTCACCCTTTTCCGCAATAAACTGCCATACTAATCCACTAGCACAGCCCTTGTCTTCCAACTCCAACCCCTACAACCCTCCCCGTCACCTCAAACGAAGATGGCCCCGTGGCCTCCTGGGGACATAGTCTGTAAAAGGTGCGGTATTTTACCTGTATTCCTGAAATGAATATAAATTATGAATAAGATATATAATTTTTAATAATTTATTTTTACATCTAGGGAATGACCAGTTGCGTTTCAAACCTAATGTTTGGTTTACCATTTTATTTTATTTTTTCAATTATAGTTATTTATAATTTTAAAATAAATTTATTGATACAAGAAGATAGCCAATTTGAAATCCCCTGTTGTAAGGAAGCCTACTCGTTATGCTTGTTGCTCATTGCACTGTGCGCGTTAAACATACACATTGAACGGAGTGTTGTTTGGCCTTGGGAATCGGATTGCGGCGTACCGAAATAGAACTAAGTTGTGCAGAAGCGGTCAGGGTTGACGCGGGGGCGGGGGGTTGCCGATCCAAGTTAGGGTAAATTTGATGTACTGATCCGAGTGGAAAGATAAAACTTGTGTGTAAGGGGAGAAATGCCCCCCCTCCCTACTTCCTCCCCACTCACGGTGTTCCCTCTGAGCAGGAGTTATCGATTTGAATCTTTGCCCATAAAGATTGTTAAAAGAGCGTATCTTTCGATCTCTGAGCCTCTCAATATACTAAAATGCAGAAAGACGTTTTCTGCGACTCGCAACATTACGTAATAACCGTTTCTTCTTCCGGGTTGGATCGTGTCAAGTTCTTGATAGTTGCCGAGCTTTCGTACATCATGTGATGGCTTCTTCAGGGCTGAGTAGTGAATGAGAGCTGTTGATGGTGTCATTGTGGGTCTATCGTCTCAAAGCCTGAGTCAAGATATAAGCCCAGTTATTATTCATTTAAAATCTTATTCATACCCAATGAATCAACAGCTCTTCTGTTCTCTACTCAGCCCTGAAGAAGCCATCACATGATGTGCGAAAGCTTGGTAACTATCAACAACTTGATACGATCCAACCCGGAAGAAGAAACGGTAAATACATCTGACGACCGTCGAAGCCTAAGTTATTACGTAATGTAAATGACGATTCCAGCTACTTCAAAATAATAAATAGATTATAACTTATACAGCAGTTTATTAAACTACAGTCTATAACAGCCTTTTTTAATAAAATTCATTTATACATTCAATAAACATAATTCTTATGTGTATGATAAAAGTGGTATAGAAAATAAGGTTAATAAAGAACAAATTTTTATTTTTTCACAAATCTATATATTTTGGTCGTATCACTAATGACAAGAAATGTATTGACGATTATTCAATTTGGTCTCTTGCCCCTCCCCCTCTTATTGACTGATTTTTGAAAATAATGAATTCACTCAATGGTTTACAATAAACCCAAATACTTAATTTTGTTTCTATATTTTATAAATAAGAGGTCAGCCTTACCCTGGAAGTTATATTCTTAAATGTTCCTAAATAAATACTTATTAAAAATTTTGTAACAAAAGAACATTATAAAATTACATTTTCTACCTATTATTTTTTATTAATCGTTTGGAAATTCTAACTATACTGATGATGTTGATTATTTTAATTCCTTATTCCTCTGTATACCCACTTCTTTTCACTGTCGTATTGGCAATCTCAGACCACATTACACATTTGAAAAAATGTTCAAATAAAGATGTTGTGGACTGCGATATCCACTTTAATCCTAACACACTCCTAGCATCCTTTGCTGATGACCAAGCAATCCTTCTGCAGATGCTGACTTACTTTCTGCCAGGAAAAATCTTCAACGGATGGACATACAGCATTGGTGCCAGCGCTGTCGCATTAAAGTCAACGAAGGCAAATGCTGTCATGTAAAACCTGGCAGAATTTACTGTAATGACATACGTATTCCAACTTTCGAATGCGTCATTAACCTAGGCTTTCATCTTGGCTCCCGTGTAACATGGAACACATATACAAAAATCAAAAGACAGGAACTAAATAGGAGACTTGGACAACTTTACAAGCTGCTAAGGCGCAAGTCAATCTTAACTGTGACCAATACACTTACCATTTATAAGACGTTACTGAGAGCAATCTGGACGTATGGAGTCGAACTGTGGGGAACTGCTAAACCATCCAACATCCAAAGAATACAGTCCTTTCAATCTAAAATCCTAACAATCATAGTTGATGCACCCTATTACGTCGCCAACTCCTTACTTCTCAATAAATCCCTTTAGTTAAAGGCATCATTACAACCAGTTTTAATAAATTCCACTCTGGCCTTGCATACATCGCAATCCTTTAGCCCAAATTCTATCCAGTATGACCCTTCCTGATAATCCACCACGTCGCCTGAATAGGAAATGGCCCCTTGACCTTCTCATTGCCAACAATTTTATGCTTACATTATATATTATTTACATACCCAAACTTTCTGTTGTTGAGCGTGTGCTCAAGATTATAAAGTTTTTACCAAATTCTACTGGAAGCAACACTACCTGTGGTATATTTCCAGAGCTGTGGGAGGACATACCCCACTTTCTAGGCGTAACGTACAGGGCATTGTGGGAGACTCGAGTATGTAAACTATGGTTTTGAAACAGCTGGCGTCATGCATTAACCTCATGCAGACCAGTGCTTGCACTACTGTACATAACGAGTGGTGTGTTAGCAGTGACAAGCGACAAGGATCTGAGCGATCTAGATTGACAAGGAACCAGAGACTGCAGGCCAACGCACTTACTCCAGGCTTGGTAAATTAGTGCCCTAGATTTACTGGGGTTTGCACGTAGGAAGCATGTGCTGACGATGTGTTTTACACAAGTAATCATGCTGGAATTATGTTCTAGGGTAAATAAAATTAGTAACACATTTAAAGAGCTTCTCACAGGACTTTTTCTGACAGGGATAGCTTGACTTCCCTACGGTCAATATGCTTGAAGATATCCTTATGCAATTTTCTATTAATTAATACCATTATTGGTAACGTTTTTATTCTAATGTACGGATTATTATTTTTTTTTAATAATGTTTTCTCAAGTTTACTGCAACACTTTTGGTGAAAAAGATGGATTAGCTGGGAAATTGGAGAGACTCGCCAATTAGGTGAAGTGCTCTTCCGTGGAACTCGGACTTAACCAAACAATCTGGTTCCCCTACACATTACAATTACTTTTTCAATTTGTCTTTAAAGTTCTTCCAAAGTACCTCAAATTATGGAAAAAAATCATTTCATTAAATTACTATAAAAATATACTTTAAATTTTAATTACATGTTTTTCTTGATAAATCATTTATCTAAATTGTGTTTTATTTTTATTTGTAATTATTTTTCCTTAGGCAGATCTTATGAGCTTCGATGATCACTATCCAAACTTATTATGTATCATATATCCATAGTAGCTCAGGCTGAAGATGAGGAGTGAATAATATATTCATTGAAGATACAGACAGGGACAGGTCAATTATTTTAGCTCTCCAAGTCGTTCGAAGAGCAAGATGCCTAGTTATAAGTGTTTGTGCGTTCTAATCAAGAGAATAGGGGATTGTACGGCAGACTGGTAGAAATAATTGGCAGAACAAGTGAGAACAAGAATTTGAAAATCCACTTATAACATTTTTTGGCGTTCCTCTGAGCGTCGGAAGTTTCTTTGGTTCCAAAAACAGCGTTCAGAGCTCTTCCAACTGTAAACTCCACCTAAGGGAACGGATCTCGTCTGGGTCGAATTTTATGCTTCATCGCTATGTGGAAATCTGCAAATCCTGTAATTTCTTGAACCGCCGCAAACCATTAATTTCCAGAAACGAAATTTGACAGCTTAGATCTGGAAAATTTCCATAGTTTAAACCACTATAGGAAGTAATAAAACTTGAAATAAGAAAGCTAGTAGTTACTTAGTGTTTAGGAACAATCAGGCATCAGCTTAAGTGAGTGAGCAAAAGGTTACTTTATCTTAAGGAGAATAACATTAAGAGGGGATTGATAAGGGTACACAATGAGATAAGGAAGTGCATTACAGCACGATCTAGTTGAACCAATAACAAACTCTCTTTTAAACGCCTCTAAGTATAAATATCTTGTGATAATTGTTTTTACATACCGCCCACCAAAATGGAGAGGAGTCTTCCAATTTAATAGATAGTAAATTGATGGAAAAGAGTTCTATTCCGAAAAGACTCCTTCAGCATTGCAGAGATTCACCATCCAATTACCATCGGGGCAAAGATGCAAAGTTTTAATGGCAAAGTTTTAATGGCAAAGTTTTAATGCGAGTCAAAGGCCATTAAATGATGGGCGAATTTGTGTTTTTTACAATGTCACAACAACCCCTGAGTTGGAGTTGGAGAGATTATCTAACCTGTGTCGGTGGTGTAGGGGTCAGCATACCTGCCCGGAAAGTAAGAGACCCAGGTTCTATTCCCGGCAAAGGTAGTAAGATTTTTTTTTTCTTGGGTTACTCGCATTTTTTGTGTTAAATAATTAGTATTTGTTCTCTTTGTCCTATTAGTTATGAATATTACTCTGAGGAATAATGTCCTTTCTGATAATGAGATCTGGTGGGGGGATTGAATAAATTCCATATGATCCGTTCATCATTTCGGTCGGCTGTTGTGGTCGGAGTCAGTGAAGGGTCTATATAGAGAAGTCGGCAGGGCTGGGTCTATAAGGGAAGAATTCCTACCCTTCATGGCCGGCCGACCCCTTCCCCGGGCCCAGATACCCCCGGGCGCCCAACCAACCCCCCTCCAATAACTTGATACCGATAAAGTGTTATTTTTGTGTGGGCCTGTATGCGTGTGTGTGTGTGGGTGGGAGTGTGGGTGGGTGGAGGGTGGTGCTCGCCCGGAAAACTAGCCGATTAACTCGTCTCCACACGTTCGCACACAATATCCAATATACACTGGACCCTCACTTTATTATATAAGATATAACCCACACGGGTACACTCGATATCCGACCGCGCCGCACACACACACACACACACAAATACACCTGTTATGAAAAGAAGTGTGCAGGTAGAATGAGGGCTGCGAGAGGAGTTTCCAAAGAAAAATATGTAGCAATAATTTGAATTTTGAGAAAAAAATAATATGTGAGCCGCTCTTACTTTTTATTATTTAATAAAACCCTGTTTTGATAATGGAAGCTCGGAAGCTTATTATTGAATGCTTCCTCTCCTTTCTTCATAAAGTATCAATTTAATTAATAATATAACCAATTTCCCTTTGACTTTAATTATTTTAGTCTTTAAGAAGATGAAACAAAAAGCTGTTTATTTTTCAACAAAACAAATTAAAATCACAATAACTAGAAAATAAATGATTAAAACATCTAAGAAATCTAAATAAAATTCGATATTGCATAAAATTATCTACAACTAGAGAAATGAGGGCCAAATTAATGCTGGAGAAATTAGTCAGGATCTTCTGGCCAGGATCAGAAAAAAAAAAAAATACTCCAAAATTGTTGGGTAGTTATTTTATTGTTAATTTTCGACTTAAATTGTTAAGATGTATGGATAGAATTCCCTGAGACTCCGGGATTTACTAAATAATTACCCAACAATTTTGGAGTGTTTCATTTTTTCAGATCCTAGCCGAAACCCTGACTAATTTCTCCAGCACAAGACTCGACGGCAAACCAGCCTCCAACTGAGTCTAAATAATGTTACTCATGATTCTACAACGCTGATAAGTTTTTTTATTTATTTGTAACTTCTACCGCTTTATTCATTTAATTACTGAATGTTACTACTAGAAAAAAAAATACCACAAGACTTATTGTGGTACAATATTATGATTGTAGGGAATTTAATTTAATTAAAATTTAAAGCGTTAAAGAGCTGAGATATATATGTGTGTGTTTATTTATTTCAATATTTCGTTACATTCTTTATCTAAATTATCGTTTTTATTACTTTTTAATGTTAAATTTAACCAGTAGAAATTTTTGATAATTTGAAGAATACGAAAATAATTAGTACTCAATGGGATTTTCTAATTCAATCCAAGAAATCTGCAAATTTTATTTTTCGCATCATCTACCTATATAAAATATACTTCGGAAGGAATAAATGTATTTCTTTTAAAATATAATTTAGGGCATAAAAAGTTGATGTCATGATTCATTAGGGAATGTCAAAGCGTTCCCATACTTCCCCCTCCCCACCTCCCTGCGTACTAATTACATTACTTTTTCTGCTACGCATACATATACATTCACACACACACGCACACGGAGGGAAAGCCCCTTGTTAATAGAGTGTTTGTACAAGCGAGAGCCGACTCCCTCTCTCCACCAGAGGCCCTCCCGTGAAAAATGGGCCCTACCCCCACCCCACCCCCGAGGGTAGGCAAGCACCCCTAATCTCATTCCCGCCTTTTCCTTGTCCCATCCACTTCCCCGCGGACATCTACCCCCATAAACTATTTACCTGCAGTCACTGCCAGCCCTAATAAACAGGCTTACTCGGATTTAAATTGGTCTCTAAGTGACTCCGTGACTGATGCTCCACACTCGCTGGGAACATTACTCACTCGTTTGTGCCGTGCGAGCCCTAGGTACAGGGTCAAACGGAGTCATGTTGTCTCTGGCCTCGAGTCATTTTTCTCTCGAGTAATTTACACTAGATGTATGAAATATCTGTCCCGCAAATTAAGGCTGAAGGAAGATTTACAACTAATCTTATAACCAATAAGTTTGCAGATTTTATAGATCGGCAAAAACTTATAGTACATTACGTACAATTTCTTTTTCAGGGTTTGATTGCGTTAAGTTATTTTTTTCCGAGCTTTCGCACTTCCTGTGATCACTTCTTGGAGAATTCTCCAATATGCAATCGCTTAACACTGTCAAACTCTAAATAAGATAATAAATATTTTTTTTTTGTGGTATTTAAAGAATAAAAACTCTTACTGTCCCACCCAAGACTCGAACCTGAATCTCCTGCTTTCCATGTACTAAAAATTGTTAAAATTTACGTAGGATTAAATACCACAAAAAATCATTTATAAAATTAATATTTAAAAGTAAATGACGAGTGTCATATAAACAGCTTGACAATGTCAGCTCCTCCAAGCATAAGACGATATATTCGTCGGCTTCGGAGTTTAGACTCTTAAGACTAGTGCGGGGAATTTAATAACTTATCAGACTTGTCTCGGTAGCATAAGTGGTAAAGCACTGGCTCGAGTGCAGAAGGACTGGAAGGCAGGAGATCCAGGTTCGAGTCCTGGCTGGGACAGTTAGATTCTTTATTCTATTCCCTTACACTAAAAATTCTCTAAATAAGATATTGTATCCAATACTGAAGTCCGTTGATGCCTACCTGATTATAGTATATTACTCACTTATCTTTTACCAAAAAAATCCTTTTACTATACTACTTAACGACTTACATTACGAAATATATTCTGTCAGGCCGGAACTTTGGAAACTTAACAGATTTAATCTTAACCCATAAGGACTATGAGGAAACAAACTTGCAAAAACTGAAACTGTAAAACAGAAAGGGATCTAGGGAATTATTAGAAAATGAATAGTTAATTAAATGCTATTTATTTTCCTTTACATAATCAAAAGTGAACTAAAAAAAATTGCAGCGGCTATCTTAGTGGTTAACGGCTCACAGAGGCCCCTGCTATGGAGACATGTTCTTTCGTAACCCATGTTACACTAGAGAAAGTCAGCAAACCATTTTGTCCGCCGACTGATATATAGTTAGTTAGTTTGCATAATTGTGCACAGTGCGTTTTGAATCTGAGGCCTTTGTCTGAGAGTATTCCAGCCCTAAACCACTGGGCTACCCGGGCTTCAAATAACGAACCAAATATGAAATTAAAAAAAAAAAAAATATTTCTCTTATTCTGCGTTTTTGCTTTAATTGTATATCTATGAAGGAATTTATTTAACAATAAAGGGGAAGATAACAAATAAAGATCCTAAAAGATCTTAAATAAGAAATTTGATTCTTATTATTTTTTAATTTTATTTATTTTTTAATATATTGATTACATATAAAAAGTCTTTGCTGAACTAAACTTTCCTTATCCTCATACTGTCAATAAATTAAGAAATTTAGCCAATGGTTTGTGCATAAACTGAATTACCTAGTTAAATTTCTTTGTTTTGAAATCGCAAATATAATATTGCAATAAAGAAAACTTCAAAAGACGAATTATGATAAAAACGTAAATTTCTCGAGAAAATCTGCTTGAATTTCTGTTTATTACGAATGAAATTTATGTATAAAATAATTTTTCTGTAACAGATATGACAATTATTTACTTATCACAGCTTTTAACTATGAATATGTATGTAGTATAATTTATGTGCTTCAAAATATTTTAAAGGTGCATAAATTAATGTATTATACCCCGGTCTCCAGAGTCATGGAGAAACAGAGGTTAAATTAAAAACAATTATATCAAGTAACATTAAAAAAAAATCTTTAATTGATCTTTCTTCATTCATTTTATCGTATTTATATAAAATTTGTACTCCCTGTTGTATATACTATGTATTATATTGACTTATAAAACAAGGAAACATAATAACACAGTGGCATCAAAATGTGTTACCATCTGGGTGTTTTGAATCAATTAGAATAATTATTTCTGTAGTTATAAGTGGGAAGAATTATAAAATGTAGGCTTATGATATTTATTTTTAATAATATGTAAAAAATAAATAAAACGCATAGCAAGGAAGATATTTAGGAATGCAATTTTGAGTTACCCCATATTTTTACATTTTTTTAACTAAATTCAGCAATTAGGTTTTCCATTGCAATCTGTAGAATGAATATGTTCGTTTGAATAAGATGAGGTTGAATGGGGAGAAGACCAAAATTTATAATATTGATATGTTCGTTTTTATTTGAGTTACGAAAAATATTTTAGAGCATAATAGGTGCACGTAAATTTAATACAATTATATTTAAATTCCTTTTTTTTTTTTCTTTTTTTTCTTTTTTTTATAAGCTCTTATTGAGGGAAATAGTTACCCATATAATTGCAATGCTGTGTACTTCTACCAGTCATCCTTTCTTGAAAATATGGAGAAATATTTTATGTTCATTGCTCCATCCTGCTTACAGAAACTGTCATTATCTGTCATTTATGTCCATATGTAATAAATCATTAAATCTTCTTAGTTTATGCAGGGAAATGGATTCTCTGAGTAATTTTTTTATTGAATTGATTGAAAACTATTTAATTTGTGAGTGGCGATTGTGAAGGACGAATACCCTCTGGATTCGGCATTATTTCCTTGGTCCTCTTGCGAGGCGGTTCTTCATCCTGGCGGGTTGGATTTCCAGTTGGACGCATCCAAATGGCTCAGTCGAATAATGGGATATCTGGCCAGGTGGCAATGGCGGGCCCGTATAGGATTTAGACTGAAATATTCAGCTAATTGAAGTCGGGGAAGGATTTGTGGATGTTTCGGCAGATGAGATTTGACAGCTGCGCCCCCCAAATTTATTCTGGCTTAGGTGCAGCCACATCAGACGGGTCACATTTAATTCTGGACAGAGCCAATCCACAGATCCATATTTATTAAGGATTGGTAATTTTTAATTCAGGCTCTTCGGATAATATATCTTTGAAGTATTAAAAATAGTGTAATATATTTATGAATTAAATGTATTACCACGCAAAACTTAGCAAACTTTATTCTATTGCTAACTGAGATTATTAGTTACTGTGTCACAATAAAAGCTTAAATTTCCTTTTACAGAGTAATATACAAAATAATTCCAAAAACAAAATATTCTTTCACATTATTTTTAGCAAAAGAATATTAAGAAGAAAGATATTTGAAATGAAAAAATTATCATAATTAGATCTCATATTTCCTTTGACTGTAGTGAAATATANTTGAGTAAGAATAAAGAAATAATTCAATCTAAAATTATGTTTATATATATATATATATATATATATATATATATACCTTTGAAAAGTTATTTGTTAAGGATCGCTGAAAAAAAAAAAATGCTGAAAAATCCTGATTTTTCCATTATTTAGAATTTTATTTGTAAAATAATCATCATTTAGGATTTTAGATCATATTTCATAGTTATATATCTATTTAAATTCGGTAGCTAAATTAATTGAGGGTGATATTCATTTTTAAAATATTTAGACATAATTGTACATTTGATCAAAACTCAAACAAAAATTTAGGAATTTTATGCAAATGGTGAAAAATGAGCGAAGCTATATTGGAAAAGGTGGTGTGGGAGGGGGATATTAGAAACTGGACTGATTGTGAGAGGGATGGGAACTGAATAGTTCGCAAAACCAGTACCAATTGTCTTCTTCCGGTGTTAATCAGGCATTCAAGGTAAGCTTACTTATTTATTTTTTCACATTTTATTAGAATAAATTTATTACCCCTGGAATGGGAGGATTGGAAAAATACGCTTTGGAGAATTTTTTACTGCACGAGTCTTCTACAAAGAGTAAAGTGGGAGGTAGAATTGTGGTGGGCTCCGATGGTCCTACCCCATACATCCAAATTTTGTTTGTTATATTTGACCTCTTTGATTAACTACACATTACAGATACATTTTATTCCTTTTTACAAAAAGATAAGGCAAAAAGGAGTAAATTTCTTTTTAACGAAGTCCTCCTGCAAGTAGCAATTTTACTCACGATTTAGAAGCAAACCTATTTAATGGAGTGATATCTATTTCAAGATTGACTTTTATTACTTTTATTATAATTATATTGCCAATTAATTGAAATTAAAAATATTTCTGATATCTGCCGTTATAGTTTTATTAATTTTGGGAATACAGCTGATTCGGAAGCCACTTATGGTTGGCCCAGATGTGGCCAATGAGCACTGGGCAGGTTTGCAATTTCGGGAATAAAACCATTTGCTTACTTCACTGAGCCTGATTGAGTCTTTGATGTCAAGCCGGCAACCAGCCCTTAATTTACCTAAAACTTCAAAAGGATTACTCTGCCCGCGCCGGTGGGGACTTAAACTTAACTTGACTAATGGGTAGGATCAGAGTCAGCTATGTATTAAAATATAAGTTTTATTTATTTTGAATCATCGCATTGATTTCACAATAATTAAAGGAAAACAAGCTGAATATATATTTTTTTAAAAACGCTTTTTAAAATCTCATTTTTATAAAATTTGCATCCTATTGTATAAATATTGAAGTGATAAAACTTTAACATCATAAAAAATAGTAAAAAATCAAAATGAAAGAAAGCCGTTGAAATAGTGAGGTTTTTTAAGCAGTGTAAAATTTACTCTTATTCCTTCCCGTTCAATGGCGTTTCAACTGTGGCTTAAAAAAAATAAATAATATAGTTGAGAGCGTCCCTTTAATTCAAAATAGACAAACCAGATTGGTATTGACATTCTTTCTGATAACCATTGGGCCATTACATTTGTTTTAGTCTAAATCCCACAGGATACATACATAGGAATAGGAGCCTGACTCCTTCAGGATGGATAAATAGGAAAGGAGCATGATTGCTACAGGATAAATATATAGGAATATAAGCCTAATCCTACAGTGTAAATAGATAGGAAAATGAGCCTTACTCCTACAGGATGAATAAGTAGGAATAGAAGCCTAACTTCTACGGGATAAATAGATTAGAAAGGAGCCTGATTGCTACAGGATAAAAATATAGGAATAGAAGCCTAATTCCTACAGGGTAAAGAGATAGGAAAAGGAGCCTTACTCCTACAGGATGAATAAGTAGGAATAGAAGCCTAACTCCTACGGGATAGATAGATTGGAAAGCAGCATGATTGCTTCAGGATAAATATATAGGAATAGAAGCCTGATTTCTACAGGGCAAATAGATAAGAAAATGAGCCTTACTCCTACAGGATGAATAAGTAGGAATAGAAGCCTAACTCCTACGGGATAGATAGATTGGAAAGGAGCCTGATTGCTACAGGATGAAAAAAATAGGAATAGAAGCCTAATTCCTGCAGGGTTAATGTTTAGCGGGAATGTTTTTAAACAAAATAAATTACGTTGTTGAAGCCCATTTTTTTGGCTGCTACTTTCATTTGTTCTACCCTCCTCAGGGATCTGTCTTTCCTGGATGTAAAGAAAAACTTCGAGCTTAGTTCAGTCAGGTCTAGCACAAATAAGAGATTCGCGGGAATGGATCACTTTACAGTGACATTACTTCGAAAAAGTTTCAACCAATTCCCCAAATTTCCTGTTCCCTGTAGTGTCATTCGTTTAGTAAACATACATATTATTTCGCTGAAAGATTTACTAAGACTTAAGATGGCATTGGAGTCCTTAAAAGGAACCGTTTACTGCTACTCGGGATTTTATGTGGGAGAAATTTATCTTTTAAAACTGTCTAGAAACTGATGATTAAACTGTTATGTTGACATAACAATTTTGATAAGTATCATGAAATTGGCTCATTATAAATTTAATGCATTGTTAAATTTTGCATGTTTGTTTTTTGTAAATTGAAAAAAAACAAAAAAAAAAACATTAAAATGTCAACTACATTTGTTTCTACTTAAATTTTTTTTCTTCTATAACATGTACATTGTATACAATTATTATGTATGGCATGCAAAGTAAATAAATGCCCTTATGGCAGGGTTACTATCATAAAGAAAAAAAAAATACTTTAAAATGTAAAGTCTTGTTTTGTTTACTACAGTATCCTTATCAGAATAAAGTTTACTGCCTAAATTTGTTCTGAGATTCAAGCCGTTCCAATTTTCATGCTATATACTGTTCGGAGTAAATAGAATACATAACCCATGGGACTGCTATCTCAGTAATAATATTTATATATGACCAACTGCTACTCTTCTTAAGTGGTGTGAGGTAATTCCAATATATTTATTATATTTATGCGGTCACTGCCGCCCCTCTCCCCTAGTTCCCAATCCACGGTATGACTCATTTAATTCATTACTTGAATGTATGTGTTATTCCTATATACATACAAGTAATGATATACATATATTATTCCTATACACGTACACACACACACACACACACATATATATATATATATATATATATATATATATATATATATATATATATATATATGTGTGTGTGTGTATGTTAAATNGTATGAGTGTGTAGGAATAAATTTGAAAAATATATTGAATCAGTTTTATAAACAATTAATTATTTGCCAATTCAGTGTATTTAAACGCCAAATAATATAAATTTTCACAAAATAAATAGTAACTATTTTTAGTTTTTTGTACACATAATTCCAAAAAAATATTTTTAAAATAATGAATTATTTTTAAATAATAATCAATTTAATGTGAGATGTACTAATAATATGGCAGTTTTTTTTCAATCGTTTATTAATAATTTATACCAACCCTAAAATTATTTCTGAATGTATTACTTTATAAAGAACTATTAATATTATACCATGATGTTTATGTTACAAAAATTAAATAAAAAACTATGTAATCGTTCTAGAATAACAAAACAAAAATTTTTTTAATTAAAAAGACAAAGCCTACCTATTAAATATCTATCTTAAGCGTCTTTTGTAAACTTATTAAAATATAAATAATAAATTATATTTTACACAGAAGTATCAAACCTTAACAAACTTTTTATGATCTACAAATAACGTTTTCCATAGGGAATGTTTATAATAAAGAAATTGCTTTTCTTAATTTTTCCCTGCATAATCTATCGCCCATATCCGATTTTAGCCAAAAATAAATATTTGTATCAATTAATGCTGGGGAAAAGAATAAAAAATGTAACTGTCCCAGCCAGGGCTCGAACCTGGATCTCCTGCTAACCTGGCAAGTGCGTTATCCTATTACACTACCAGGAGTGACAAATAACTTATTAAATTCCCAACACCGGGCGCTTGCCCGGTTAGCAGGAGATCCAGGTTCGAGCCCTGGCTAACTGGTTAACTCTTTTACTTGTGTTATTATTTCTTATGTGACTTCTGTTTGACTTACAATCTCTTTTTAAGTAATTAAATCTGCATATATTATCTTTAACTGTAAATTTCCTCCATAGTAATTTTTATCTTCCATTAATATCCTTATTGTAATTAATACACAGCATTCGAGAAATGATACATATACTTTTTACTGTTCAAATACATCATCAAGCAAACTGGTACTTCTACAATATAATCTCTGTTAGTTAAAGTAGTGTTAGCATTCTCCTAGCACAACTAGGTTAATATTGTATTATCTAATTTGGTTTCACTGTATGCATATATAAATCATTTTGAACTTTGAAAGCAACTAATTTTTAAAAGATTTAGTTTTTAAAAATCCTGTCATGTGACCAATGAAAATAGTGAATAGCTTAATATCCATGACAGAATTTAGCTATTCCTAAAGTGAGAAAAACATGGAACAATGGTGAAATTGAAATTATAATAAATCAATTTGTTCTTATTAAATGTATTAAAATGTAAAAGCATACATTGCTGGTTCTGCCCAAGGGGGAAATGGCCTTCAATGTATCTGATACATTTTCTGCTCTGCAGACAGAGAGACACGGTATGGAAGGTATGGAAGGCTGTCAGATCTCCTTCGGCAGATTGATATCGTTCATCTTGCGCAAGAGATAACTTCCATATTGGACCTATCCCGGAAAAATATCCGTTCTCCGGAATTTCACCGGGAATTTTCACACAACTTTCCGACAATGTACGAAATTGGCCAATGTCCTGAGCTAGACTTTCTCAAACTTCCCTCACAATTGGTTTTCGTTATGTTACTCGTATATTAGGGAAGGCATGTCTTATTCCTAACCGAATCATAATTTTAATTATCATGCCTTTTTTTTTCTTCGCTGTATTAACGAAAATGGCGTTTAAAGATTCACAAAGGCAATGATTTATTGTAAAAGATTCACTAAATATTAATTCCTATGAGTAGTTATAATAAAATAAATTCAATAAATGTCTTACATTAAAATTTAAAAAAAACAAAAACCGACCATAAAAAATCTCGATCCAGACGAGATCCGTTTCCTTTGGTGTAATTTACAGTGGGAAGAGCTCTGAACACCGAAAATTTTGATAAGTGGATTTTCAAATTCTTGTTCCTATTTGTGAAGAGAGACTGGATGATATATATATTCAGAGCTCTTANTATCAAACTCCTAACTTTTTTTGGGGGGGGGGGGGTTTGGTTAGGTTCCCTTTCTACCAATGAGGGTCACAATGGGAGAGGCTCTTTACAGGTTATCATTCAATTTTAAACATCCATGGCTCCGGAAAAGCTATTATTTATTCAAAAGGAGAGTTTGTTGACCGTAGATATTATTCTTAGATGATTTTAGTTGGGCTTCGGTCAAGGTAGATCCAAAAAACAAATTTAAAAAAATGTATTTTTTAATAAAAGATTATCTGCCAACGTTTCGGCTTACATTGTAAGCCATCTTCAGGGTTGTAGAAATACAATGTCATGAGAATACAATAATAATTGAAATTAGTATAATAGAGAATTGCAATAATATAATGTGATATCAAGAGTATGAATGTAGAAAGCTATGTAAGAAAATTTAAAAGATTTTGAAAAACAATTTGAAAAAGAACCAATTTGAAAAAAAAACAACATGCAAACAAACAGCTGAATGACAAGAAAAAATTGAAATATCATTAAAGCAGTAATTTGCCACACCTACCTATCATGAAGATGAGAGAGGACGTTCTGTCCCTAAGTTCACATTTCCATGACTAAATTTAAATTTTATTTCTACACAAAGTGAGAGGCTTCTATACAAAGGCCTTTATTGATAAAAATTTGCTTGGAATAATTACATTTTATTTTCAGATAGACTCCTCTTCCTAAAAAATAATCTGATTTCATTTATATAGTGTTTTAAAGCAATTAATTTTTTAATTTTTAAATATATTGTCCGAAAGACGACATGTATTTATATAAAATTGTATGCTTTTATGCAAAAAAATGTATGTTCAGTGAATCTCTCATTCCTATTGGTTCGTTTTCATTATATAACTACTAAGTTATTTTAATTATCATACATTTTTTCAAACTTACGTTGAATTGTTTCTGCTAAATCTTGTGGCTAGTACGTTCCAACTTTAACAAACCTCAACAAAGCTTAATGTCTACAGTATTTTAATTACTATCTTATAGTATTTCTTAATTCAGCAAAACAAATATCTTTGTTCAAAACAAAACATTTTTGGCACCTGGGCATTTAGACGCACATTTGTATACAGACAAGCGATGTTTGTAAGTTTGTTTATGTGATACTCGAATCCTTTAAAAGTATTTATATTTAAAAAAATAAAATTTAAACTTTTTGTATGTATTGCGTTACTGTGAAGATAATAATTAATCAATTAATACAAATTCTTAGAGGCCCAATAAGATAGATTGACAGAAAGTATACAAAATTACTTAGATAGAGATAAATTATTTTAAAACAATTTAAATTCTAAATTAATTTAAAACAATTGATGTTATTTAGATTCTTCCTAAATTTACTTAACTGGTTATTTTCGTTGAGAAGCTGGTAGCTGGAAAAAATTAATATCTAGTCAGGATGTGGAATATAAATTACGTCTCTGGAGAGGGAGGCTTGAGATATGCCCTTGTCGAGATAGGGGAATGGGTAGTGAGATCCCTATTTCACGAGTTCCTCCTCTCCTCATATCCTCGCTAGTCTGGAGAATTACGACAGAAGCGCAGGGATAAAGATTCCAAAGCGGAGCTGTTGGCTCTCTTCCAGAAGTCCACAGATCATCTGCGCGGATCGTGGCTCGAACCCTGAATAAAACATACACTCCCCCCCCCCCCATCCCCCACCCCACCATATCGACCACTAAACCGCTGAATGTGATAAGTCAAGATCTCTTGCAAGCGTTTAGTGCATTAGTCACTTGAGGTTATCATTGAAAATCTTCCTTTTCTTTTTTTTTTTTTTCATTACTTATCAATTTATTGTTTCTTGGATTTATCATTTTCGAGTTTTTTTCCTATCCTGGATAGGACTATAAGTACTTTAATAGTTAGCTGTAAAACTTCCGACCATATGTATACTAACAATTAAACCATTTGTTGGCAGAATGAATTATATTATTCTTGATTTAAATATGTTTCTGAAAATACATTTTTTAATATCAAAAGGAGAGTTTTCAGCCGTAGAGACTGTAGGAGATGATTTTTGGGTTCGTTATGAATATGGGACCCAAGTGACACGACGTCCCCTCCCCCTTCATGATAGCCCTAAAGATGGCTTACAATGTAGGCCAAAACGTTGGAAGATAATTAAAAATAAACATTTTTTAAATTGTATTTTTTGGATCTACCTTGACCAAACCCCCCAAAAAACTTCTATTACAGTTATTCTTTATTTTTACAGTAAATTCATATTACGATAACAATTTTTAGTGCAAAGAAACAGAATAAAAATTCTAACTGTCCCAGCCAGGATTCGAACCTCGATCTCTTGCTATCCGGGCCGGTGCATTTAGCAATTATGCTACCGGGACCAGTCTGATAAGTTATTAAATTCCCCGTTTTATTCTGTTATCTTGTACTTAAATTGTTAAAATTTACGTGGGATTAAATACCACAATAAATAATATTTATATCTTATTAAGATTTATTTTGTTACTTAGGATTTGCAAATCCTTCAATGAAGGAATTTTTCGGTTGAAATTGGATAAGGAGAAGTGTAGTGGAAGATCAAAATTTATAACCGTAACATATTCCTTGTTATAAAAGCTAAATGAAAGTGTATAGAACTTATAGATGGGAGTAAAATGGACGTAATATCGATGGTTTAGATTCTGTAATGCTTCCACGAAAAGCGTTTTCTGAGGAATGTATTTACGTAACTGTAAGTGATTTGCGTATATTATGTAACTGAACGCTTCCCCCACTCCTCTCTGCCAGTCTAGAGCTACATATAGTTCGCCATAATCGCTCTTCTACATATCCATCTTTAGGGGAACACAAGAAATCTTCTTGGGTTATGCAGCTCCTGTCATCTTAAAATGAGTGGGATGAATGCAAAATCTTTAATCTCTCTAAAGACAAATACTCTTCACCAAGAAATCTGTATCAAAATTGTAGCACTTCTGGTAAAAAAAGTAAATGTTTGACTTGTTTTGGTCTCACAAGTCTCAGCAGGCGAGTTCTTGACATACACCATTCTATCCAGAAGTACTAATCAGCCAAGAGCCAGAAACCTGAAGGTTATTACGGATAGAATAAGGTGGTTACCTGTAGATAGCCCATTCCTATAAGACCCACATCGATTAAATAGGAGGTTAAAAAAAATGATGTTACTTTAATGAGATATGCTGGAGAAATTAGTCAGGGTTTTGGCCAGGATCAGAAAAGTTCTGGAGATGCGACCATAAAGCCCCCATAGAGATCCCCCAGATATTACTATAAGGATATATAAAAGTTTCATTTATAACATTGACATATATAACTTATATTTTTTCATATTTGTATTGTTTAGTTTAATTTGTTAATCTTTTTTCATTTATACAACATACCACATCTCTGTTCTGTTCAATCCAGTCTATAATACAATAAGGGGAATAGTGTGTCTTGTATTTCAGCCCTGATGATGACTTACAAGTAAAGTCAAAACGTTGGCAATAATAAACTAATTACCCAAGAATTTTGGAGCATTTTATTGTTCTCATCCTGGCCGAAATCCAAATTAATTTCTCCAGCATAATACTCGACGACCAATAAACCTCCAACCATGTTTAATCAAATAACTTTTCATATACATATAATGTGTACCTGAATAATAGTTGACTTATGATTATAAAAAAAAGTGATTACTAAGTTGTTTGAAATACTTCCAAAACTGTGACCACTAAAAAATATTTATTTATTTCAATTCTTTTTGAGCCATTCACAGACTTGACATGACGTGACATGATTATGTATGCATAAAAATGTATATAGGGTTTCTACAAATAATTTTAAAATGCTTGCAGCGAATAATACACTTAATTAATCGCTTCGTGTAGGAGCAAATATTTTATTATTTTTATATATGTGGGGCATACATTCCTACAAACTAACGAAGAATTACTAGCTTTAGCACTATTCTCTTACCTCGCACATTATGTAGTATGTATGTGGTGTAGTGTATCAGAAGTGGGTATTATATACTTACATAATAACAATTTACATTCTTGAAACTAATAGCAATTTATATTACTAAAAACTGTTACCGTACATCATAATTATGCAAGCCGCAGTTCACTTTATTTACTCAGGAATATGATATTTGTTGTGAGGCACCCCATTCCCTGCATTAATTTTATATTTTGTTCTTATTATCTTAATGAGAATCTCAAATATACGATATAAACCTTAAATAATATAAAGTTAGAGATGAATACATAGTTTTATATATATTTATGACTACAATTATATTACATTACTTCCTAAAAAAAATTGATTGTGCATTTTCTTCTAAATTGATAATTTATAATAATGAAGAAGCCATCACATGATGTGCGAAAACTCGGCAACTATCAACAACTTGACACGGGCCAACCCGGAAGAAGAAACGGTAAATAAATAAATTGATAATGTATTATTTTTTTAACTTAGTACGTAATTTTATATAGGAAATGCTCAATAAAAATATAGCGTGACTGATACATTCTATATTTAACATTTTTTTTTCTCTAATTATGGTTTTTTGATGTGTTTATTATAACAAAATATTATTATATTAATGTCAAAAATTATTTTGTAAACCTTGATTAGTCAATTTCTGATTTTAAAATGTCGGTTTTTACAAAATATAGCTTTATTATAAATCACCAACTCAATGTTTTATTTTATTTTTATTTTATAACGTTATAATAATATTATTTGGAGAATGAATAATAATTTATGTGTGAATCTTTACAAGGTTATAGCTTCGCAACAATTCCTTTTTTTCTTTTCTTTCCTGAAATAAAAACCTATTTTTGTTCAGGTTTTACCCAAGGAATATAAACTTTTTCTTCTATCACGGTTGCCAATTATCAAATTTATTGTTTTTCGACAGAAAGGTCTACCAGGCTTTATTAATGATAATAATTTTAAAAAACATAGATTCAGAGGTACTTAAAATAAAATTATTTCCCTTTAACGGGGTTTAACTATTATTAATTAAATATTATGAAACACACAAAAAGAAAAAAAAATCACAAATAGTAAAATTTCACTTCACTCCTCGCTAACGAAGGGCGAAAAATCTCCGCAAAAAATTTTACTCTTTGTAATTTTTTTTCTTTTTGTGTGCATATTGCACTCTTTATCATACCTGTTCTTGTTCTTATATAAATGGAGGCCTGGAGAAGGGCTGGAAGAGATTTTCCAAATGCGCGTCACTGTTCCAATGTGAATAGCTTGATTTGCTTATTGGAAACGCATTACTCAGATGCTTGTCAGGCCGACGCCTGCACAAGCGAAACACAAGCGCACCCCAGAGTCAGGAGGGACGACGTAATACATCCCGTTAAATAAGCATCTCGAGGGAGGGGTTGGTCGCCATCTCTCCAACCCCTGAGAAATACCTCTTCTGCAGAAGATTCATCTCATCCGATCGCCTTTGATGTTCTCAGAGATTGCTTCAGAGATTTTTACAGGAGCTTAAAGGACTTGTACAGCCTTCTTCCATAGAGATACCTTTATTTTTCAGACATTTCTTCAGATATTTACTTTATTCCTTTGCCCGTTCGAAAATTCAATAATAAAAAAAAGGGGCGGGGGGGAGAGGTGAGGGGAAATTTCAGAGATTCAGAGTTCTAGAGATTTTTACTATCCTCTCCTTTTCGTGGGAGAAAAAGATGTTAGATAAATTTCGCTTTGTGTGATCTGCATTAAGTCTGGAATAAAAAGTAAAATAAATGCTTACGTCAGATCTCGATAAGAGATGATTTTATTAACGCGAAATTATTTCTCACACGTAACACAAAAAGCCATCAACTATTTGTCTCCAGTTTCAGCTGTATGTTTCGTGTAACGGGCTTGTGTGTCACACTAAACATCTGGTGAGGGTACGGCTATAGGCAATTTTCATTCATTAAAATGAAAAATAACACAAATTACAGATTATCGAAGGCAGGGTTGATAATTATAACACAACAGTTTCTTTCTTTAAGTTAAATAAAATTTATTCAAGCAATTATTTAACTACTTGTCGTAATTAAGCAATGAGATTTGATATAACTTGTACAACGATATTATCCCAAAAAATTCACAATGTCGGCAGTTCATAATTTTTCTACCTTTTCTAGTAAAACAAGAAAAAAAAAAAATTAACAAGATGCCTTCTTTACCTAGGCCATTTCTACTTAATTTTTTTATGTGTTTAATTTCCTCAACTCTGTAAACATCATGGTATTATACATATATATTTCCACATATTTTACTTCAAGTATATAAACTTTTCCTATTATTCTCTTCTTCTCATGGCTTAACAACTTACATTTAATTCCTTGGGTGTGAATATGTAGTATGTCCAAGTGTAATGAAATAATTATCTTGAAGAGACAAACTAATATTCTTATTCTATGTTACAAATAATTTGTGAATTATAATTCCTTGGGTCAACTAGAAGAAATCAATATTTATTTATCAATATGTTCGTATTTATTTATACTATGTCTTCTTTTCAGCTTAAAAACAAAAAAATAGAGTTATTTTTTAATATTTAAGTCTCGAGAAAGGAAGGAATATAGTTTATATATATAGAATAAGGTGGTTACCTGTAGANCCTTACAAAAAATCATTAAACGACAAATCAATACTCTTGTTCTTTATGATTAATTTAAAGATATCAAGACTAAGATTCATTTTTTTAAATACATATGAAATATGTTTTAGATTGCTAACAAAGAAAAAAAATCAAAGTTGACACTTTGATCCCATAATTTAGCTGACAAGTATTGGATTCGCCATGTCCAAAATCCATAGTAAAAATGGCATTCATGAGCATGAAAGATGGCAATGAGACTCTCTATATATTTGAAGAAAGTTTCATATATATACATATATATGCCTAACTCTTTGCATATAGGGTCAATATTTGACAATTGTTTATTAGTTTATTTTTTTTAACTCCGGGTGTATTAAAAAATATTTAAAGTTTGGAATAAAATATAAACGAAATCCATTTCTCCTCTTAATTTCTAACAATTATAGTAAATAATGTTTGTAGACTTAAAAATATAAATATTATTACTGTATAACATTATAATACAATGAAAATTTAGTATTGACAAATATAATAGTTAACACCTACTTACATTTTTTTTTTCGACTTTTGTTCATTTATCAAATTTCTATTAGCATAATAAATTTTTGTAATTTGATTACAATGAACAAAAAAAAAATTACTAAATTACAATGATCTCACTCTCAAAAACATAAATTAACAATATTTCTGCAAACTAATTTTCATTTTATTTTCTTGACAAACTATTCATCAAACCCCATTCCTATTTTGAGCCTTGCATTGCTATTGATTTTGAGAATAAATATATCTTAAAATGCATTATAAAGAGCGATTTCATATATTTCTTCTATTTAGCCGTATTGGAAACCAATTCACGTTAAGACAAACTCATTTTTTACTCTCTATAAGACTTTGAAGCCTTGTTTCATATATTATTAATTAATTTGGAGACTTAATTGTATCTATCATTTATATATTTTTATTTTATGTCATAAACCAGAATAAGAAACACAAAAATACTTAAAAAGTGGATTTCAATTAGATAAATTGCTTGTTTTTAAAAATAATATTCCATACGCATGTTCCCACAAAATGTTCAACTATTTAATTGTTAGAGCGCCAAAGGATTATAGGCTTTCGTGAAAGTGCAGAGAAGGAGAGAAAGGGAGAGAATGATATGCAGAAGTAATGGAAAATGTTTGATGAGGATGACGGAAGAGGAAACAAGACCGACCTAGCCAGAATGGGAGTGTTGAGAGACATTAAAGAAGAAAGGAAAAGGGGGCAGAATTGGAGATTACACTGCCTAGTAAGAGCAGGGGAAAAAGATAAATGAAGAAGTAGGTAGAGAGGGGTAGATGATTCGCGACTAATGAGGAGAGCCATGCCGAGCATGTACAGGAGCCGGCCTGAACATTTTTATATAATGATTGCAGGCTTTGAGGGGGGCGGACATGTCGGCGACTGGCGTGTAGCCCCTAGGCCATGTATCCACCATTGTGCCGGCTCTCCAACCTAATCCTCCTGCCTTCCTTTTGTAATTACTCTTGTTTTGACAAGCCCAGGGCCCTTGTCCAACCCTGCACATCAGCCCTCAGCCATCAGCCATCAACCTCCATGTATCTGTAGGAACAACCCTACTTTGACTAAATCTACTAGCAGCACTAACTAAACAATACAATGTCCTTCATGTTAGATTTAATTAGGAATACCTTTGTGATGCGAATGAATTATTTTTTTATAATTTCATTACTCATATTGTCCTACGGAAACTTGTTGTGGAATCAGTTTTTCTTAAAAGTAATACATTATTTTCCTTGCAAATTATATAAAAATTTACGGTTGTTGACCGTAAAGATTATTAGTATTCGGATCATATTAAAAAATACATTTTTTAAATTTGTATTTTTTGAAATCAACGTTGACTGATCTCCAACAAATTCTCTTCTAAAAAAATTAAACTTTTAATTTCTCAATATTATGGAATGCTCATTATTTCAGGCATTGAAGTTGAATGTCAACTATAGCATCCTAAACATTTTGGGAACAAATGCCTTCTCAAAACAATTGAGTCTAAATTATATCACATCGTTTTTTTAAAAATGGGCAATGACGTTCTTTATTTAGTAGTTTTATTCTTTATGCTTTTTGGTGCAAGAAGAAAGTTAAAAAATAAATGAAACAATTAAAAAAAAAAAAAATAAATATTCATTTGTTTTTATTTTTGTTTTTTTTTTTAATTTTCATTAGGAATATTTTTGACCTTTCGTCTTTCATCAAGAAGTAGAAAACGGAAGGTCATATTTCGAATAATGTTCCTTTATCCAAATTCTTGGTTGAACAACATGGTGATATGAATAAATTAATAACCAAAATTTGGAAGTAATAGGACAGGAGGAGTAGCGGTTAATAATCTACAGCAATTTTTTTACGAATATAAAATTATAGCAAACAAAATCTAAAAAAAAAAAAATAAATAAATAAAGATATAAGCCTTGTTACCCAGAATTACCGAGGCTAAGAAGGTTAGACATCTGTTCAATAAGGATTATCAAGGTTACTCAAACCACTTATACAATTTACAATATTAATATTATACAGTATATATTTAGCACAAGAACAATAATGTTTCAATGAGCATTCTAAATACTTTAAATTACATAAATCAGTCCCATCATGCTCTCTCCATTAAAATATATTTCCTTAGCTGATAAATTTCATTTTTTTAACTACAGGAAAATTTCTTGTGGAATTATTTCATATTAAACTTTAAACCTAACAGTGTATGAATATTATTTGGCGTTATACGTATATTTTCCTAATGATATCGTTTTATAAATAGGTGTTTTAATTCCAGATTAAAAGGACTTCTGCTTAATTTATGTATCTGTGACGTGTGGAAATTTCTTATATCATCCTCATCTGCGATTTCCATAAATTCCTCCCCCCTCCACAAATAATGTATATA
>KZ806958.1:15566-31275 GCA_000696205.2 Oncopeltus fasciatus | reverse complement strand
CTCTCTCTCTCTCTCTCTCTCTCTCTCTCTCTCTCTCTCTCTCTCTCTCTCTCTCTCTCTCTCTCTCTCTCTCTCTCTTTCTTCCTCTTCATCTCCCTCACCCTCTCCCTCTCCCAATCTCTCTCTCTCTTTCTCTTAATGGAAATTAAGGTAATACAAATATTGATAAATATTCAATGTGTATTGTCTTTAAGTTAGGGCTCGTCTCTTTATTACTAAAGCTATCATGAATTTATCTCTCTCTCTCTCTCTCTCTCTCTCTCTCTCTCTCTCTCTTTTTCCCACTCTCTCTCGTGTGTGAGCATTGAGGCCTTTTTAGTACACTCAAAATAATAGTTCATTGAGTTAAATGCCTGTTATCCATAAAATAGTTTTATTACTATGTATCTCAAGATTCGACTATTCTTGTATTTTTGAAGTCTCCATTCTGCTTATCTACTTGCAGATAAGATTCACGGTTAACCGCCAATAGGTATTTTAGAGTACTCTCACTAATAAGACAGAGGTATTTATTTTTCCAATACTTTTTTTGCCCAATGAAATATATGCTCGCTAGGAGTAGATGGGAAAATACCAGTGTGCTCCATTTATATAAAATAATTGAAACACAGTGTCTGGGGTACAAACAGACGGCGTCAAAAGCGATGAGGACTTGCAGGTAGGAGTGCAATAAAGCCGAGTGCAGGGGGAAAGAGCCGAAACCCAGCTGTTTGCGTGCCTGGCTTTGCCGTTTGTTAGTTGTAGGGGTTGCTCAGAGGGTTCTAATTACCACCGACACCCCGTCTCTCTGTGAGCCGCTGTCACGTGAATCGTATGCAAGTCCGTGTTGTTTACCGAGCGCCCACACTCCCCTTCGCCGGCAATAAGGGCCGAAACAACACGTAGACCCAGAGCCAACAGTCACCGACGCTCCTCGCTTTCATCAGCACAAGGAATACTTTGCCGAGGTCGGTCAGCCCGAAATCCTACAACAAATAACTCACCCTGTTTGATTGGGAAGCTGCAATAACTGCCGGGGTCCTGGAAACAATCTATCCATTTCGGGGAAAAGTCTTTCAGAGAAATAGTTTTGACTTTTTTACATTGTCACTCTATACTCTGGTAAGAAAATAATTAGTCCAACGTTTGTGACACTGAATTCCAGAAATAATACTCCAACGTTTATAGTCCTCTCAAAGTGCAGTTAGTTCTATCTATCACTGGTTCCGTTTGAAATGGCCAACAGGGTTCTGGGAAATAATTCAGCCATTTTTTAATAAACTCCATTGGACGGGAAAAAATATCCGGTTACCAAAGCCGGGTGCTCACAACTCTTCCAGATTTGTCAAAACAGACACATTTGTAATATTTGGAGGAAGATTTGTTGACCGTCAAGTTTTATGAAGAGAGGAATATCAGGAATTCGGTCTTGGTAGCTGAAGAATTAAAAATTGATTTGAAACAAAAAAACGTTATTATTTTAGCAAACGGTTTGGCCTGAATTTCAGGCCTTCATCAGGGCAAGTAGAGTAATGGGAGAGAGAAACTCGTGCTCACCTGAGTCTACATCATGACTGTGGCGAGAAAAATCATGTAATCTTTTAGATAAATCATCAAAATATTATACCTAATGTTTGACAAAATGTTATTTAGCAATTATGATTAAAATATGAATATTGATATTATTGATTTAAAATTTATATCAGTTCTGTACTGTAACAGGAAGCATATGTTGACATATTGCATATTCAATTTCATATTATACTTTAAAGAATGTACATTTTCCATAATTGCTCTGGTTTTTTACTGCGATCTCTTACGTAATTGTTTGTGAACCCATTTTTGTCACAGCGAACAATGGAAGCCATTGACAAAGGTTAATTATAATCAATCTATTATCAACATTCTTTGGAAATGTGAATTTTCACATGAGAAGATTTATTTTGATTTGACAGAAATTGCTATTTGAGAAGAAATGAGGATTCGATCATAATGCAGACAGGAAGAAGGGTTCAGTGAGCATCATGATATGGAGAGTGTTGAGCACGAGTCTCTCTCTCCCCACCACCCTATTAGCCCTGATGAAGGCCTGAAATTCAGACCGAAACGTTGGCAAAAATAAAAACTTTTTTGGTTACAAATTAGCTTTTAATTCTTCAACTACCAAGACCGAATTCCTGGCAATCCTCTCTTCTACTTGTTTACTTGTTTTCATCTTGGGCCTCTGGCGGTTTTGTATCTTGGTCCTCTTCTCAATTCTAATCGATACCCAAAAGTATTTTAAATCTTATTTACAGCAACAATAACAAGTATATACTTTATAAATTTAACTAAAAGAATTTTTATGACTATTAACTAGTATTTAATTAATTTGTATAGCCTTAATTTAATTCTAAGCACACACAGTTAGATGAAATTTTTTTAGAGCCGAAATCGTTTGAGAGGAAGAAGGGGCTTAGAGAGAGATCAAAATTTGAAATCAATATCAGTGTTATGAAAAAAAAAATGACAAAATAAATGTAAAATGTAAATTTCTAAATTGAAAAAAAAATGTGTTAAGGAAATACTTAGTAATACAATTTTAAGTTAGGTGGACCCGCTTATTTTTTTATTGATTTATTTTTTTATTATTAAGTGTTAGCCTTTCTTTGAACCACTTAGGGTCATGGAGGAAGGGGCTATCTTCAGGTTGTCAACCCATCCTAAACACCCATGGCTCAGGACAAGCTTTTACTTATAAATAAAAGATTGCCCTGGGCGGGATTCCGCTTATTTTAAAATGTATCAACCAAATTTGAGTTGAACTTATTAGTTTTTCAGGAATTTTTTTTGAGGAAGAATTATAGTGTTGATATCATTGTTTTTGTTGGATTTTATAATAGATGTAAAATTTAATTTTATAAACTATATGTACTATAATATTTTTTTATAAAACTATCTCTGTCTCATAAAAGAACCTTATAAATTAGTCATAATTTGTCAGTTAAACTCTAATTTATATCCATACTAATGAATGGAAATATTTGTATATTACCCAGCTCCCGAGTGATGGACTTTTGTTTTTGTTTTTTTTTTGTTGTTTTTTTTACATTTCCCCATTTGTAAATTTGTTCGTTTTCCAATTTAAAAAAAATGTTTTTAACTCTATGGTTCCTAAGGATAGATATTCATATAAATGAAATCGGGTAAACGAAAATAGGAATTTATTTTTAAATGTATATTCTTATAATTTATTAAGTTCAATCATTTTTGAAGTACTTTACCTGAAATTTAATCTTAACATTGTGATTATATAAAAGATCAAAGAAAAATTGGTTCCTTTTGAAATATATCTTTTAGGAGTTGCTTCCGAAGAGATTCATTATCGGTAACTGGGTATTATATTTCATTTTTATTCCCTGTATTAAAAGTGAGTTAAAGTTGAAAATTGGATTATGACTAGTGGGGGTTTCTTAAGATAAAAATTGTAAATTTCAAATGGAGAACTTTTGAAGTTATAGTTTATTAGTAGAGTTTTTTGTTTGGGTTCGGTCAAGGTTCAACCAAAAATACAATTTAATTAAGTGTGTATTATTTCTTACCTGCGTTTCGGATTACATTCTTCAGGGCTATCATGGAGGCGAAAGGGGACGTCGTGCAACCTGGATTAAGTGTTCAAGACTGGAGAGTCATGAAGATTTATATATNTATATATATATAATATGAAATTTTGAACTTTTTGCTTCTCTAATATGAGATCGATGAAGATTTTTAATTTAGTTTTCCTTTTAAACTTTAGCTCTTCCTCGACTGATTTCAGTTTTTTAACGAACTCATCTAATGGTTTGCAAATATTAGTTTAAGTACATAATTAGGCTACTTAATTTCAATATTTTAAAACTAAGGAAGATGAAGTACGTTCAGACTTTTTCCTTTTTACAAGACATTACTACGACCAATCTGGACTTACGGAGTAGAAATCTGGGGTGCCGCCAAGCCTTCCAACATCCAAAGAATCCAGTCCTTTCAATCCAAAACCCTCAGAATAATTGCAAATGCTTCCTATTACGTATCCAATTCCTTCCTTCACCACAATTTTAATATCCCTATCGTTCAAGATCTTATTTCTTCCTACTTCACACTTTCCCTGAGTAAGCTGCCATTCCATCCTATTCCACTAGTACAGACCTTGTCTTGTAACTCCAACTCCTACAGCCCTCCCCGTCGACTCCAACGAACATGACGTGGTGTCCTCCTACGGACATAATCTGTAAATAATTTGTGAGTAGTGTCTATGGCCTCCAACTTTCTAATGTGATTGAATTAATTACATTTCTTTATATTGACAGTAATATAATAAATAATGATTTTAAAAAAAGTTTCACCATATTTCTGAGGTCTAAAACTTGCATGAATTAAAATAGATGATATTAGATGCTCTTAGCAAATAAAGAATTCAGAAAACTTTAATGAGTACAGAAAAAATAAATAAAATCCCCTTTAAGAATGCCACATTTTTAAATGTTTCAATAAATTTCTTACGCTATAAGTAAAAATTATTCCCATAAATAAATATAAATTTTAGTTTACTAAGTTACGGCTGCTGAACTATGAACTCGACAGAATTTATTTTAACGAGGGATTTTCACTATGACCACTGTTAGAGAGAGAAAGCTAAACAAAAAAGGATGTGAAACAACAGTTCTAACAATAACAATATATTGTAGGGAATATTCCACATGGTACAACGCAAACAAAAAAAAGGGAAAACATTGTTTGAAAATAAAACAAATTGGTCTGGGCAAGTGAACTCTAAACACCGTGACATTAGTCGGCGGCCTGGCTTTGGATTAGTTGTTTTCTAATACAAGGAAATAATTGTATAAAACTTCTCTGACAGGAGGGAGATTCATTAAAAGTTTGACAATCAGACTCGACAACGAGACTCCGGCCATTTTAATTGGCTCTGCTCGTCATTTGACCAGGGAATATGGCGGAAAACTCGGCCTTCCACCTGAAGAAAGAGCCTGACCTTTTGTCATTGTCAATTACAATAATTATTTCATTTTGAAAGCCCCAACTTCCAGAGCTTACTCTTCCTCGTGGTGTGTACACCTCCATTTCTGTGTTTGTAATTGGAGGGGAAAGGTGAAGAAACATTCAAGTAGCTGTAGGACAGCATTGGAATTACACCCAGTGCCATTCTTCTGGGGGTTTAGATGCAGAAGGTCGGACACAATCACAACAGGAGGATCTCTTGCAGTAAGGATATCTTTCAGTGTCCAACCTGAAAGTGACACTTGGCGCAACAAATGGTTACATTGGCAATCTTTTACTTGCATAGAGGACAAATACCCCAGTAATTCGGAAACAGACTCCTCAGATAAAGGTTTCACTTTCATAACGCACAGATATAAATACTTTATTTCTTTTATTCTCTGATTCACTTTGGAAAATCCAGTGGATATCTTAAATGGGTCCGGAAGATATTCAGCCATTAGTACCTTTTTACAATGAATGAATGGTAGCTGATATATTTTTCTTGTCGCTCTTTTACTGCAAGTAAAAATTTACAATTTAAACAATATAATAATCTGAATATTAAGCATATTATCACTTCAGTGTGAGGGCCCCACTTGAAAACGTTTCGCTTCATCAAAACCCCAAAGGATTTAACTTTAAAGCAAAAAAAAAAAAATTATCTTTAATCATTTGAATAGTTCAGGCAGCTAGAAAAAAAAAACTCGCTACCTCATCCGGGGATCAAACTCAGGTCCCCAATTATCCGGGCGGGTGCGTTAACCAGCTACACCACTGAGGGAGTGAGAATAATTTCTAACACACCAGCCCGGATAGTAGGGGACCCGGGTTCGATCCCTGGCTGAGGAGGAGAGTTTTTTTTAGCACCCTGTACGATTCCAATTAATAATGAATTATGGGATTAAATTACTACAATTAACATCATGATTTGAATATTTTCTTTATTTTCATTTTACCAGAGTTACCTGTCTAATATATTTTTTTTTTTTTTTTTTTTTCACGTATGAGTAAAATATCTGCCTCATAAACAGTTGTAGGTCTGGACTATACGTTATTTATTTATTTAATTCATAATAATATAATTTATATCCTTTTTCGCCGATCAGCCCAGTTTTCGACATGGTCAAGTTCTGAAGAATATTTCTGAAGACCATGGAAGCTTACCTGAACACATTATGAAATTAATTGTGCTCCCAATGAATGCCCAGAAAATTATTAACTGTTTGTTTCTATAAATCAAATGTAGCAGAGGGTATGAAGCCTCTGCGTATTAGTGCATTTTCCATTAGGTCAGTGTAGTGATAAGCGTTGCATGAAACACGAGGGAATGGCTGATGTGCAAGGAGAAGCGTTTTGAGGGGCATTAGTGTTATCTGCCCTTCTTGCATTGAGTGCTTTGAATGCACGCCCTCAATAACACGCTCAGTGGACACAGAGATATTTCTCAGGAGTCGATATCCGAAGGGATTCCCGCCATTAAATTGCAAGGGCAATTACGCCGGGATCAAACATTGCGTTTTCCTCTACTTATCCCCCCCCCCACCCTGCCGCCCTTATTTAAATGTGCATGTGAATGGGAGGGGTTGTATCGCTTGCAGTCTATTATCCGCTGCACCCTCCGCTCATACAGAGGGCCACAGTGGAACACGACCGGCCCGTCCTTCCTGGTGTTTGCCGAGCCCCGGCCGAGCGCTAATTACGAGATTGGGGGGCCGTACCCCCCCCCCTTGTGCACGGTTAGTGAATACACAGGCTTCACTCCGCTGGCCGAGGATAAGGATACTGCTGATCCGATACCATCGCCATATGTACAGATCCATTCTCATTAATGTCTAGAGGCTATCTACAGCAAATGTGTACACGCAATAACAAGCTCTACTACGCCCTTACATTGACTGCCAGTGGCTTACCACTTCCCATTCCATATTTATTCGCGTAACATAACATTTTAGTGGCAGTCGTTCTACCATTTACGTATGGTATTAATATGCTATGATTAAACTATACATTTAATTTTACATAATTACATTTCCAACTGGGAATGTAAAAAGTAATTAATTATACACTTTCAGTAAGTTTTCTAATTAAAAACAAGGTGTTTTTAATTAATTTGAGGCCTCGTTTAAGTACAGAATTTAATGTGTTATTTTCTACATCTTGTAAAATATTATATGGATAGATTATTAAAAGATTTTAGTTTGTGTTCGGTCCAGGTATATAAAAAAAAAAAAAAATTAAAAAAGTGTATTTTTTTAAAAATTATATGCAAACTTTTCGGCTTACATTGTAAGCCATCTTCAGGGATGCCTATCATCAAGACGAGAGAGGACAGGACGTCCTTAAGTTCACATTTGTCATGTCATGAGAATACAATACTAATTGACAATATTATAATACAGAATTACTATAATGTAATGTGATATAAAAAGTATGAATTAGAAAAGTATCTAAGAGAATTTCAAAAACATGCAGACAACAACTTATTAAAAAAATAATTGAATAACATTTAAACAGTAATTTACCACACCTGTCTATCATTTTATTTTTTATTACATGGATAGACATTTGTTGGCTGTCGAGTATTATGCTGGAAAAATTATTCAGGATATTGGCTAATTATTTTATTATTGCCGACTCTTTTATGGTATTTCAGCCCTGATGATGACTTACAATTCAATAATTTAATGAAAAGTCGGCAATAATCAAATAATTACCTAATAATTTTGGAGTATTTTTATTTTGATCCTGGCCGAAACCTTGACTAATTTCTCGAGTAAAATATTTTAAAAAAGTATTTATATGCTATTTATTTATAATTTCATTAATTTAAATAACTTTACAGTCTAAATGACAAAAATAAAGCGAATTATAAAATAAATATATATGATACAAACACTACAACACTTTATCTTACTCACAAATTTAATCAAAAGCGGATTTATTTTCTAAAACTAATTTTAAAAATTATATTTTCAGTAAATAGTTTTCCTAATTATTATAATCAGTTTTACCAATTTTATAATTACCTTATTTATTATTTAATCAATAATACAATTTTAAGAAAGGTCAGGAACGTTTTAAGCCAAAGGGTTCGAATTTTGTTCAGCGACCAAAGGGCCAGATGAGTGATTATTTCAAAGAGGTTCTGGTCGCAAGAACTCAACAGATTTTAGGGAAATGATATCGTTGAAGTTTATTGCTCACAGCTTACACAGAGAGCTTTAAGGACTAAAACTGTCCATTAGATCCTCCACCATATCCATGACATGCAATTCTTCCAAGTCTCCGGAATTATCGCATCTGCTCCACTTACGTTTTGCACGTTTATTAAACATTTATACGTTTACAATCTCCAAACAATTGTTCCAAATACTATAAACATTTCCCTTTCAACTATCCCAAACTCTATGGTGTAGATATAATCGTTACAAGCATAAAAAACTATGTATATATTTTTTAACATATATATTCTTATGTGCTCAAGAGCGTCCGTAATTTTATTCATGTCTGTTTTCAAACCGTTGGACGAGTCTCATAATGGCTGAAGTCAATACAGGATACGGGATTTAGAGACAACAAAACTCAATCTTAATAAATAAGTTACGAAAAAATTTTAAAGATTTAATAGGTGTAAAATATAATATTCCAACATTTATGTTTTATAATTTTTTTTTAATAGTAAAGCCCTTACTTATCAAGATATTTACGAATGTAATCCTTATCCTAACTCCCCATATAGTCTTTAACATACTTAATAATCATTCCGCTTATTGTTCTTTACGACTTGTAAATACAATTTTCTCATTTATTTTAATATTTATCCATTTTAAATTAAACATGAGAAATCTGCCTAGATCACGCAGTTCTTGTGTCACGGACTTTTCTTTTCTATTACCCTTCTTCCTATCTGTATCTTCATCTATCCTGTTACTCTTATGTGACTATAGCCTCGAATATACATACATATATGTGTGTATGTGTTGGTTTTGTGAATCAAACCTCCGACAATCCCATTCATAACTGAGAAGTAGCTGTCTTATTTTAGGTAATTTTTATAGTAAAATATCCACCCTTTAATAGAGAAAGATAGATTAATATCTATAACATAATTGTCATTCTCATCACCTCTTCACATCCATTACATACCTTATCTTAACCTAATGCCTTATCTCAGTTTTCCGAAAGTGAAGAGGTACTCTTTTGGAAGTGTGGATCGGTTAGTGGCTCGCTCACTTGATTTTTCCGCCTAGCTATGCCGAATTTCTTTACCGAGCTAAAGGAAGCAAGGCAAATGGCGATTCTAGTTTTCTAACAGTAGGGGGGGAGGGGACTCTGATTTTCTGAAAATGGGGATTGAGAAGTTAGGTCAGAGGTCGAAAAGCCAGTCCGTATCTGCCATCTCTTTGAGCCACCCCATCGGCGGTTGGGGGTGGCTCACGACTGATAACGTCCACTCCTCTCTCTCTCCCTCCCTCTTTCTCTCACTCTCTCTCTCTCTCTCTCTCTCTCTCTCTCTCTCTCTCTCTCTCTCTCTCTCTGTGTGTTTGTGTAGTCTCTCTGAAGGTATAGGTTGTGTGACCTGAGTACCTTCTGAGAGACTGTTGATTGAAGCAGAGTTCTTCAAGTGTAGAGCAATCATTGAAAATAAAAAGAGATTGATGAAGACACTGATTGATGAAGGGCTGGACTCTTTGGAAAATTTAATACGCCTCTTCCACATCTCGAGGCCCAACCTGCTCCTCCACTTGTACCGCCTTCTATTATCAGGAAAAGTAACCAAGGCAAAATTTACCTTCCTTCAACGCATTTTAAGTCAGTTTTTGTTTGATTTTTGACTTGGTGATGTCGTAAAAAGAAAACTGAAACACCAGAAATTAAATGGTTATCAACTACATTTTGGCGTTATTATTTTACAACCAGTAGATATTTATGTAAATATACTTCTACATTTATTTATATCATATGTTGAATTATAAATATAAAATATGAATTAATATATTAATAGCGATATCGATTCTTTAAATTTTAACCATTTAGTAACTTATTTTATTAATAATTCATTGCATATTTAGGATTAGTATATATTAGTATACATATAGAGAGAGATAGAGAGGAGAGAAAAAGAGAGTCATAAAAAACATTATAAGATTATAATGAATTAATAAGTTATTATATACATAACAATAAACGAATTACTGCAACTGAAGCGATGACTAATAAATTTAAATACTGACTTGTAGAATTTATACTACATCTGGTAGAGAGAAGAAAAGGGGTAAATTTAAACTGGGAATGTAAAATAATATTTAAGAGAATGTACAGGGTATTATAAAATGAATAAATAAATCATTAAAGAAAAATAATTTTCTTATNTTAATAATAAAGTTATTATTTAAAAAAAATTTCTATATGAGGAAAAGTTTTAATTAAAATCACATAAATGAACATGGTCTTAATAACGCAATAAATTTATTGCTTTAGAAATGATATTGCATGGATGTATATTATTATTTGTGGAGGCATTTTGTTTAATATTAGTCTTCCCATCAAATACATTTCATATTTTAATTATGTAATTCCCCTAATATTGAAATATTTCTCCATATCGTTTTAAGGAAAACCATTAACAAATATTTAAAAGTCCTCTTTTGTGTTCGAATTAATTTTCCTAATGAATTACTGGAGCCGTTATTCATTGTTTGAGTGTCTTCATTGTTCACCAATCGGCACCTGGTCAAAATAAGGCTTATATTAAATTATCTAAATGGGTGGTTGAGCTGGGGTCCGAGGGAAGTAGGCCGAGCCTATTAATTATGGCGGAAGGGCAGAACGGACGTATTCCCGAGAGAGAGAGAGTGTGTGAGGGGAGTATACCTTCGAGAGAGATGTCTGCGAAGGGCTAAGTGCACGCAGGGATTCCAAACGCGAGGTCCACAAATTTGTCAAGCGCCCCAGTATCTTGAGAATTATCTTGAGAGATAACTGACAACCCTCAACGAACAAGCAGCCCTTTTTTTCATTTATAGGGAATACCTTCATCTTCTCTGACACTCTCCATTGTGGAAAGTAATATAACTACAAGCAACCAATAATGCTTGATCATTAAATCTATTCTTCTATTCTCTCTCACACCTTCTCACTCTTCCTCACCCTCACCATCTCTCTCTCTCGTCCCCTCTCTCTTACTCTCACTCCCTCTTTCTCTCTCCCTCTCACAGCTACTCCCTCTCTCCCTCTATCACCCTCTCGCGCTCTCTCCCACCCCCTTCAATTCTGTCTCTCACTCTCTCTCTCTCTCTCTCTCTCTCTCTCTCTCTCTCTCTCTCTCTCTCTCTCTCTCTCTCTCTCTCTCGGACATATTCAGGCGTGCAGTCCACGTTGCAGCATCGAGGAAGCTATATGCATTGCCACATGAGGTGAAAGGGTCGTCGTTCTTCCGAAAGACCTGCTTGAAGCATTTTCTGGCTACCGACTAAGCAAGCACATAATAGTGTTATTTATTTTTTATTGATCATTGGTGGAAATAGACTTTTATAATTATTTAAAATATAAGTATGTAGTCATATAATGATATACCTATAAAATATTCATTTATTTATAGTTTTATATATGTTCTGTATTTAATTTTATTACTTTGCATTTTTCTTTGTTTTTTGTATGTTTTTTTTTGTTTACTTGTTTGATTTGGAAATGGATTAGGATTAAATAGTGTAAATTAAAAGTAGCCTGAAATTGTCAGGAAGAAAGGATGTACATCCTATGACAATAAGGAACTTATCTAAAACTAATCTAATCTAATCTCTCCTCCCCCCACTATGTGTATGTGGTGTGGGGGGTGCATTCTAAATTAATGAGAGCACTCACACTCATAGTATGCAATTTAAAACCTAAATGCCAAATTTGACTTCTATGTTTTACAAATATGTAAGCCAGCCGTATAGTCGAAATAACATTCCTAAATTTCTTCTTTAATGTACGTGTTTTTAATGCTACAAAATTACTAAAACCTATTTTTCATGTATTTTTTTGTTTCATAATTAAAAACTTTGTTATCAAATTTTGGTCTGACTCTTAACCCCCCCCCCCTTCCTCTCTTTTGACCGATTTCAGCGTTTAATGAACTCGTCAAACGGTATTTAATTTGAATTTAAATTAAATTAACGTAAAGGAATTAATAAATATTAATAAATTCATTAAGTAATAAATATGAGGAATCCGAAAGGTCATTGCAATCAGAAGGTGTTCTGGTACAAACCAATATAAAATTCTAGTAGCTTGCTATTATTAGCTTCTCGAAAGCAATTTGTCTGAAATGCAATTTTATAAAATTTATACTCTATAACGTTTTTACGAAATAAGTATATCATGGCTTACATTAATTGTAAATTTGAGGGTTGCATTGGCCGTCTTATTTTAAAATATAAAAACCAACTTGGGTAATATGCTCTTTACGAACACATAAATTAGAATTTTCTCCTTCCCTCTCTACCTTGCATTTTCCACTTCTCCCCTCACCCCCTTTCTTAATATCCCTCCTTCATTTTCTCCCTCCGTCATACCGATCACTCTCTCCTTCCCTTAATCTTTCTCTCTCCTAACCTTCAGTTTTCTATCATATATCATATTTCTCATGTCTTAATATGGTAGTATACAAACTAATTTTCTTTTAAAATGTAATAGAAAATAAGTACGTTAATACGTTAAAGGAGTAATAGATTATTTTTTAAAAAAATATATATATACATATATATAAACTGAATATATTAGGAATAATAATAAGCAGAACAATATATTATTTTAGCGATAAGTTTTTTAATTTACTAAATTTGGTTGAGGAAAACTAATAATTATTTATTGTTACTCGTTTAAAACTGGATTGAGAGTTTTAGGAGGTGCTTGAAATATATTCAATTAACTAAAAAGATATTAGCCATATGTCTTTTAAATGTAAAATTATGTTCTATGTTATTGTGTGAATTTGAATAAATAGTAGTGTGGTATTACTAGAACTGTGAGTACGAATTTTTTTTCGCTGCTGAGAGTCTAATATTTTGTCCTAAGATGATTTTAGTAGGGGTTCGGTCAAGGTAGAGCCAAAAAACACAAATTTAAAAAATGTATTTTTTAATAAAGGATTATCTGCCAACGTTTCGGCTGAGTGAGTTATGGAAATGTGAGGNAGTCATGGAAATGTGAACTTAGGGACAGGACGTCCTCTCTCATCTTCATGATAGCCCTGAAGATGGCTTACAATGTAAGCCGAAACGTTGGCAGATAATCCTTTATTAAAAAATACATTTTTTAAATTTGTGTTTTTTGGATCTACCTTGATCGAACCCCAACTAAAATCGTCATAGACTAATATCTACGGTCAACAAACTCTCCTTTTCTAATATTTTGTCTAATACAGCTGAACTCACACACAGTTTTGTTTATAAATAAAATATATATTTTACATGTGTGGAAAATCCATTAATTATTATTAATAAAATAGAGCATATACAATTAAAGGAAAAATATTTGTTAAAGATGTATTTATCGACCCACAACACACTAATGAAGGCGCATGATTAGACACCGTTCAGACCGACTGATTTTTTCCCATTCAATGATGAATGGTATCAAATTAGGGCTGGGTGTTCACTTAAAGCTCACACGGAATCCTCTGGATCACAGACAGAGACAGAGGCACAGAAAAAAACAACAACTTTGCACTGAAGCAATGAATCAGGGCCTCAAGGGTCCAGTACCTAAACCACCGTGCGTCCTATAACACGAAATTCGCATAATTTTGGCAGCTCCTGTGTGACTATTTCGTATTTATTATTTTCGTATCCCTTTGAGTACCCGTCGTTCAACAAACAAGTTTTATTACAATATATTCTACTTGCATTTTTCCATACAATGGGGAAATAAGCCGAGGTAAAAAGGAAATAAATAAATAAAAGAGTTTGAAATGTAAGAAAAAATCCGAGGGGTGTAAAAGTAGCCGGATGCCATTCTACAATGATTTTCTTCATTTCTAATTTTTCCTTTTTTTCTTTCTTTACTTGGAAACCTTTTTATTCTGTTTTTTCTTTCTTGCCTTCGCCTTCTCCCTCAAACCTGACCCTGATCGGAAACTGAGGCTGGGCTTTCCACGCCATTTCACAGTATCCGAGGAAAAATAAATATCGGGGTTCTGTTTTCCGAGGGCCTATATTTCCGAGGAGGAACCCTCGGTGCTACCAACCCCCCACCCCTCTACCCCCACCATCGTTTGCATAATGGGGCTAAAATGGGTAAATGGCTTTAATATAGACATTAAACTTAGCTCTCTCCCTCCACCCACCACCCCACCTAGAGAATGTAAGGACATTTTATGTAATATCACTAAACTGCTCTTTTATTATTAATTATATTTCATTGTTATCTTTTGTTTTTCCTGAAACATTTGAATCATTTTCAGCTACTACATTCACCTAATTCAAAATAAGTGAAAATCTTTGATTTTTCCCAAATTATTTTTTTATTTTTTATTCTGAAGCTTTATTTATTTTTAATTGTATATAATGTCTATAATTTTTGTACAAAAAATATACATCTCATANTATTGTATATAACATAATTTTTTGAAAAGCCATATTGATGAAAATATTAATAATACAGCATCAAAAGTAAATTGGGCACTTTTATTTTTATAATAGAAGAAATAGGTATTTAAACTTTGTATTGTAAAGTGTTGCCTGAATTTATTTGTCGTTGAAATCCGTTGTTAGGAAGAGTTAGGTTGATTTAAAAGAGACTTAGAAGAGTATAACTTAAATAACTTATAAATGAAAAATGCTATTTTAGAATAGGTGTACAATTTGTATGTCTGCTAAAAAGTTAAATGTCAAATTTTAATAAAAATAGTGTTTAAGAATATAGCTATGACACAGGAAATATTGTTATATTATACTCATATAGCTATGACACAGGTTGTTGTATTATACAAATATAGCTATGACACAGGAAATATTGTTGTATCATACTCATATAGCTATGACACGGGAAATATTGTTGTATCATACTAATATAGCTATGACACAGGAAATATTGTTATATTATACTCATATAGCTATGACACAGGAAATATTGTTGTATCATACTAATATAGCTATGACACAGGAAATATTGTTATATTATACTATATAGCTATGACACAGGAAATATTGTTATAATATACGGAAATAGCTATGACACAGGGAATATTCTTATATTAATTGTAATACGTATATGTAGCTATATGCAAGGGAAATCTTCTTAGTTTTAATAGCTTTAGCAAACCTTCATTCGTCATGCTTCCTTTTCATCCTCTATTAAAAAAATATAAAACATTATCATTATAAAATTACATTTTATGCTTATTGTGTGTGTGTGTCAAAGGTGTGAAAGTGCGCGCGTATGTGTTGGGATGTATATGGTCAATATGTAATCCAGAAAAATAAACAGTCGTAGAAGATTAAAATAAAGAGTTTGGAAATATGCAAATATTGTATATCGGACACAGTTTTACATATTCATGGTATGTATAAATTAATCTCAATATCGAATTACCATTCATTACTTTTCAAACAAATCTCTTTTTAAACGAAAAAAAGATGAAAGTTTTTATTCATATTTCCGCGTAAAAGCAACTAGACATAAATTATTTAATAGAAGTTACTTGTAAGAGGATGCCATGTAAAAA
>KZ806957.1:1001716-1012347 GCA_000696205.2 Oncopeltus fasciatus | reverse complement strand
CAAACGAATAGATTAATTAAACACAAATAATCATACTCAATTTTAATGACTTCCTTTTAGAGAAACAATAGGATGCAGGCCCGTCGTGGCGTGGGCGGGGGTGGGCTGGGCTTTCTCCGCGGCGTCTTGCTGGCGCTCATGAGGCGCCCTGAGGGATGTGGTCGGCTTGGTCCAACCGAGCACATCCTCCTTCACAGGGCTGTCGCCTAAAGCAATGATGGACCTTATATTCTATTATAATGATGGGCCGCGAGGCGCCGTGGGGTGGGCTCTGTCTTTCTTAGTCCGTCGGGATGGGGCCTGTGACAAGATCAACTTAAGGTTGATTTTTTTTATTATTAATAAAATATGGAGGGCGCTGATAACCTCTGCAGTTGAGCGCCATAAATCCCCAATAAACAACAACATCTGTAGTAAAAAAAAAAAAAATCCATCTCCTAAGACTTGTAAAACATAGAATATTTTATATAATTCATTGAAGATGGACTTAAGTACATAAAAGAAAAAAATAAATGAAGTAAAGAAAACTCTTGAAAGCTTGAGAAGGCTATTAGTGTTGCAGATTCCCCTATCAGGATTTTCCTAGAGATCTCTTTTAGGTAGACTTTAAAGAGATAAGAGTGGTGAGCGCTGAACCTTAGTATTTAAATTATTAAATATCTTCTTCATTATGCGTTTTTTTGTAATAAACTTTCTATGGAAAAACAAAACTAAAATTTAGCTACTCATCCGTTCTCCATACAAAGCCTATGTCCCAAAATTGGCTACCCAATTTTAAATATTTACGGGCACTCCTGACCACCGAGTTTATATTCAAAAAATCATTTTCTTAACACGTATTTTAAAAAAAATTCCGGTACAATATTTTTATTTTGTATTGTTTGTGTCTTTATATTATATACCAGCAATAAAATGGCAGAAAAAGTTTTTCTCCACACATAATATGCTTTATTTGAATTTAGCTGCTTTCAGTAAACATAGTTTCTATAAACAAAGCATTCTGATTGCATTTAGAACCAAAAAAAAAGTGTGAAGGATACCTTTATTCTCTCATCACCTCTTTTGTCTAATTTTAGTTGTAAATGAAGTATTTTATTATAGGAAATAGATAATTCTTATTATAAGGTATTTAATATTTGGATTATTTAACAATCTAACAAAGATGATGACAGGAGTATATGTATATATAAATATATATATATATATATATGTGTGTGTGTNGTGTGTGTGTGTGTGTGTGTGTGTGTGTGTGTGTGTGTGTGTGTGTGTGTGTGTGTGTGTGTGTGTGTGTGTGTGTGTGTGTGTGTGTGTGTGTGTGTGTGTGTGTGTGTGTGTGTGTGTGTGTGTCATAACTCTTGTTTGTTTCTTGAATGAAGTCAAGGAAAACGTACGGATTTCACTTTGCGGTTTTTGATTGAATCGTCATGGAATTTCCTTTGCAGTCTACTGTACGTATCTCAGAAGGATATCACAGACGTATTTCCGGAAATCTCTACTTGAAGGAAATGGGATAAAATACGAGACAAAGGGGTAAAGGAAGAAAAGGCTTTACTTTACCGCCTTCCATATTACAGAGACAAAGGAAGGAGGAAGTACTCAGAAGCGGAAAGAGTTGAAAGGTAGTCGAGGATGAGGGTCATTCGTACTCTGGCTAGTGGAGGGTACTGCGATGAGAGGCCTGGGAAGAGGAAGAGGCATGGAGCCCACGATTCCCTCAGAGATATGGGAAATGGAGTGGAGATGGGAGACCTCTGCAGAGAGACTAGAAAGTGAAGTGACTGTGGAAAGTGAGAGGGGAAAAAAAGAGATAGAAATATAGATATAAAGAGTGGAAGAGGGATGGCGGAGAGCTGGAGGGATATGGACAAACAGAGAGAGAGAGAGAATGGGGGGATAGAGATGACAATAAATCAGAGAGCTATGGGAGCGTACAAGATCCACTACCCCCACCCCCGAGGGTTATGACCCCTTCCCATCCCATCCTCAGAATTAATTTCCCTGTTGTCACCCCCGAGACCACTCCTACATAGGATTTCTTTCAACCTTTTTTTAAATCCAATTTTCATATTTTCTTTTCTTCTTCCAACTGTGTGACGTCAAGATTTTTTTTTTGGTCGCTAATTGAAAAATAAAATAAAATAAATTCTCATCTAATATGATTTTAAAGGCCATTCATATGCAGTCGGACATTGTTCTGACATTAAAATGTAAAACTCCAGAACTTTTTCTTTTTTTTACTTAATTTTACTTTAACAAAATTAATTAATTTAATTTCAAAAAAAAGGGATAAGAGTAAGATTTGTTTAAGCCTTTTCTTATATTTAAAACGATAAAGCAAGGTGTCTTGCATTGTATAATAATACGAGTATATAATCTGCTAAATGCAATTAAAAACTTTAAAGAATCAAAATATAGAACAATATTTTTAATGCAATTTATTAAGCTCCACCAATTTATTTTCTTACTCGACGTTTCTTCAGCAAATTCAAATATAAATTAGTATAAAAACCATTGATACGTCATTCAAATAAAACCCTCAATACATTCAGAGGTTATGTAACAACTAAATTTTTGATATGAAAATTTAACTTGTAATTTCGCTAACCTTCATATAAAATTTATTAGTAATTACTCAAAGTATTGTTGTTTATTGAACCATGTGTTGAAACAAACTTATTACTCTAACATTATTTTTTTTTATTTATTTTTTTTTTTATAAATAAATCTTTATTTATTACATTCTGTTATATAACATCTTGTAATTTGATGACTTAAAATAAATGTACATGTATAAAAATAATATAAATAAAATAAAAGAAAGAAAAAATATAATGAAATAAAAATAAAATTAACAATAAATAAATAAATGGTCATCACTGTGCAGGGAGAAGGGGCCCATCGACCCCACTCCCAATAAGTTTAGGCATTAAGGCCCAGGAGGTCGCGAGGCCATCTCCGTTTTAGTCGCCGGGGAGGATTGTGGGGATTGGAGTCCGACGACAGGGATTGGGCAAATGGATTGGGATGAAATTGGAGTTTACTATGGAAGAGTTTGAAGCGGGTGGAGATAAGGTCTTTGACGAAAGAAATATTAAAGTCGTGATGAAGGGTAGAGTTGGACACATAATATGGAGCGTTAGCAATTATTCTAAGAATTTTGGACTGAAAGGATTGTATTCGTTGGATATTGGAAGGCTTAGCGGAACCCCACAGTTCTGCACCGTAGGTCCAGATTGGTCGTATAATGGTCTTGTAGATGGTCAGTTTATTTTCTAATGTGAGGTGTAAGCGCCTATTTATAAGGCTGTATAAGAGTCCGTGGCGTCTGTTGAGTTATTGTCGTTTGATTTTAGTATGTTCATTCCAGTTGAGTCGTGAGTCAAGGTCTAACATTATTAGATGTTTTTTTTTTGTTGGGTTTTGGTCAAGGTACATCCAAAAAAATACAAATTAAAAAAAAATGAATATTGTTTAAATTATCTGCAAAAAAAAAAAATCTCCCCATATTAGAATTTATTACTCTAACTTTCTGTAGTTATCTCAGATCGGAAGTCTGAGTGGGTCCGTTAGTTGCTCTCAAGGACCGCTATGAATTTTAGTATTACCCTGAACTGGCTTTTACCAAGAATTGAAAGCTTTGTCATTGCCATGGGTGTTTAGAATAGAGTGACTGTATGTAGATACACTTTCCGCTATAAAGGAGGGAAAACAAAATTCCATTGCTTCATCATTGCCTCCTGGGAAATAAATGCCTCCAAGCAAGTAAATAAATAAAAATATTACTTGATAATTTTAAAAATAACACATTATATGTGTGTATCTGTGTGTATTTATTTGTGATTATTTATTCTTTTTTTTTTTCTTAGTTGACTTTAAATTTTAAAATTCATTTTTTTTAAAAAGTTTTATCTAAATTTAGTTCAATTATCTTATGTCAGAGACATATACGAATGCCACATATCAACCAATTTCATTATGACTATTCCTTTTTTCAGTAATACTCCTTATCAAAAATATGCCAGCAATAGCATCCACCAAAAAGGTCACTAAATACGTAAACAGAAATTCGCTAAAATTTTAAATAATTTGCTAATTTTTTTTATGCCCTCCTCCATTCTATTTGATTTCAGGCTTTTATCAGCTCAATGCAAAGCCAAAGAAACTAAAAAATAAATCATATCTTAATTTTTTTTAAATGTGACCGCTAGAAAGCAATCATATATGTGTGTGTGTTGTCACAATAAACCTTTCTCATTTTAGCCACCTGTTATAAGATGACGTCATTAAAACCTCACTTGCAGCCCACATATCCTACTACTTCCTGCTTTTTACTTCATTGCCACTGAGGCAAGGACATTTTACATCGTCACCAAAAAAAAAAAAAAGAACTTACATGCTGCAAAAAATTTTGATTCCGTCTTCGACTACATTGCGGAAATTTTACAATTCTGGAGAAATTAGTCTGGGTTAATGCCAGATTAATGATGTCTCGAGAGATCTCTGAGGTAGAACTTCAGATTAGTTCTGCATTCTGAAAAGCGACCATAAATCTCCCTCGGAGATCTGTCCAGACATCACTATCGCCCTGATGATTACTTAAAAGTTAAGTCGAAACGTCGACAATAATAAAATAATTACCTAAAATATTTTGAATATTTTATTTTTCCCATCCTGGCCGAAACCCTCGACTAATTTCTCCAGCATAATCCTCGACAACCAACCAACCTACAACCATAATTCAGAATAAATATTAGTTTATATATATCTCATTGCAATACAGCACCAGCACCTTATGTAGGCTTGTCTTTTGGGAACCATAAAATGGAACTCGAGGCCCCCACCCCTAAATAAAAAACCTTATTAACCTGTCACGTGCAAGTAGATAAGTGAAAGGCAGCGTTTAGCAATGCAGATAAGCTAAAGAAGGAAACTTATAAAAGTTTTATTAAAAATAATAGATAATTGATACAAACATGAATAATAATAACATTTTATATGAATATAAAACTATAGATCATTAATTAATTATTTTAACTCATCAGATCCTATTTAACGTAGTCTCATTGGTTTCTCGTGACTTAATAGACATTACACATCTACCGCTACAGTACCATAAGCTACTCTTGGAGATTTGATCGAAATGTAAGCTTATGGTAATGAAATTTATAAATTAGACGCTTATATATATCTTGCCGTTTAATACCCCCCCCCCCCCTCCAAAAAAAAAATTAGTTTCCAAATTTTAGAATGTTAAAAGCCAAACAGCTTCGTATAATATGACTTTTGAGAGCAACTTTGATATTTTACACACATTTAAGCTTGCGATTTGATACATATATTCGGCGAAGGTAGGATTTTTCGCGGAGTTGAATATTAAATATTTTTTTGTAAAGTTTCGAATTTCCACTAATGAGCCAGTATCATGTACCACTGAAAAAGAGATCATCTGAAGCCCCTCTGTGGTATAACAGTAGTACAGATCCCATCTCATACTCATATTCCCGGTGGTCATCCCCACCTACATGTCATCCAGGTAGACTTTAATTATCCAATGCAAGTTATCTGGGTATTCCATTCTTTTCATTCAGTACTCCATTCCAAGGCTATAAGCCTCTAAGTATATAGCATGATCAGCTGGTCAAATTAATGATTTGATAGATAAATTAATCATTTCATGCACGATATCCTATTCTTCAGATCTCAAAGTGTTTTCAACTCAGGTGAGAATAAATGGAGAATATCGTCTCAATTTAATTCTTTACTTCATTAACTCATCGGTTAATTCAGTAAATGTAAAATTGTTACTTTTTTCACACCTGGAGTTACAATAATTTAAGCAGAAAAATCTATATTCGCTGCCGACTTTGTGCAGTTTAGGTTTTAGCAAATATGAGTCGTTAAATAACAGTATTATATTATTTAAAACTCTGTTTTGCATTAATAGTTTTGATGTAGCAATGGTGACTGTTGGAACGATTTTAATCTGTAAATACTGTTTTTGACAATATAAAATATTATTCTCAAATTTGAGAAGAAGTAAGTAATTAACGTGAAACTAGAAGATAAAAATAAATTTTTTAACGAAATGATAATTTAAAAAAAATGTCATTTATAGTTTTTAGCTAAATAATGTCTCATTAACAAAGATCGCCTGAGGGTTAAAACGGTTTTTAAATAAATTATTTATTTATTACTAAATAACATTATCCTCCCATTATTTATTTATTTATTTTTTTTTTAATTTTCCCAAAATCAAGGGAAAAACAATAGTTGAAAGCAAGTATGATAAACTTCGATGTGAAAATATATTTTTCACTAATATATACCTACCCCGTGACCTCCTGGGGACATAGTCTGCAAATTAATATGTACCTACTTTTTTAGTAAAGTGTAGGTTATTGTTAGACTTCGATAATTATTATTGGGTTTTAGGAATTTCTATGTAAGCCGTTGTCAAATTCTCTTATGGATATGATATTTTTTGGTGTATATCTCGATGAATTAAGTTACTCTTAGTTGTAATTATGCCTTTAGTTATTTTACTAGCAAATTATTAGTTAAATTAAATAATTAAATTTTACTAGCAAAATAAAAACTGTCTCATGAAAAGCCTAAGAGGATTATTGTAAAAATATTCTTGACAAATACATTATGCTTATCCATGTGTTCGCTCATATTTTATTTATTTCGTGTTATTTTTACGAAAAGGGCACAAGAAGGATTATATTTAAAAGTCAACTAGAAAGATTTCGGTGCTAATCAATATTTTCCAACCGAGCTGGCCTCGGGTTAGCTTCAATGACATAAACATATTCCTTCGCCATTAATTTCAGCGTATAATTAGTTTGAATGACTTAATCTCTTATCATAGTTTTTTCTATCGTGAATGAAAGTACTTTGTGCAAAGCTAATACTTTGTGTTGGTCGTTCTATACGTGAATGGAAACCCCATTATAACCTTCTTCAATTCTAATGTTCAAGACTAACTTTCGAATTAATAGGTAGTATTGTCACTGGGCATATGAATTTCAGTGAGTCCTCTAATTCCTCGTCGTGCACCGAGAACTAGCGTGCAAATGAATTTAGTTAGTGATTTCGTTTTATGGCGCATAGAAAAGGGGATATGAATATTTGAATATTCAAATATGCTTATTTCAAATTCAGCGCTTTTCTTTAATTTCCATTAAAACTAGGCTAAGAGATCTCTCAGGAAATTCTGACATCCATATTTAATATATCACGTGGCGGATTTCAAAACAAATTTGGAAATTAAATTAAATATTCATTGAATAAATAAATGCTGTTTTGACAAGGATTACGAAAGAAATATTGTATCGCTTCTTAATAATTGAATATGCTTCTTTTCAAATTATAGTACGGTTGAAAGTAAATTGTACTAGATTTATTCATTCCCTTATAGTCTAAGAAAAACACTTTAATATATCACTATTTGTTAAAAGATACCTGAAATTAGCACAGAATAATCTAATTCCATTATTAATAAAGTTACATATTTTAGGTTATTAAATAGGAGCTTATACATATATTTATTTTTTGTAATTTGAATTAAAATTATTTTTAAAAATGGTGTAAATTACTCCTTAATAGTATATTTTTGTAGATAAATCATAATATATTTTAACAGGCGTTACTTCATAATGCTATTCATTTAAAATTTTTTATATTTTACCTAGGTTAGAATTAAAAAAAAAACTTATTATTTTACATATTTATATGAATATTTGTGGCTTTAGGCAATTATTTGCAAGTGTAAGTGATAAATTGATGGGGATACATAAATCGTCAGTCGTCTAGTAGGTTCCTGTAGAGGATAGAGGGATACTTATCTACTAAAGGGGGGAGGGGCAGTAAACATATTATGTATCCTCACTGTGAAAACTGCTAAGCAGGAGTTTTATGTATCGTTGGGGAATCAAAATCAGGGTTTAGGTTCGAAATGTATTTTGGGTTTATTTTTTATGAGGCATAGCAACCTGGTGGCATATCTGTATAAATTACATTTGGTTTGATTCCCACAGTCTCAATGATAGGTTTTCACATTCGATTTCAATCTATAATGAACTCCTTCTAGGATTGGCTATCAAAACTCAATACCGAATTTTGTTTTAATATTTTAAATATAAGAAGTTCTAGTCCAGAGCTCAAATTAAATTATCAACAATATTTCATAATATGAGCTTTTTCAAAAAATATCGTAGAATAAAATTGTTTTAAACTATAATTTTACACATGTTTTCACTGTTTTAAAAACTGTGAACGCTAAAGCGCTTATAAATAAATAAATGTAAGAGTAGATTGATGAACTCTCTGCACAAGACTTGAAAGATGTATCCATACAGCTAAGCCGACGTAACTGGACTAATTTGTGCATTTCTGAACGACATCCAACACTTATTTCATGTATATTTTGACGAATGTAAAACTTTACCATCTCATCGGCGTAAAACCCGAAGAAACCGTGAAGTGAATTCAGTATATTTAAGTTAACATTTGACTTACTCTATATATATATTAAATTATTAATTATTGTGTATTATACAATATTAATAATAATAAAAACATTGTAGAAGACTTCACTGTCTTAAACTATTAGACGAATAATAAATTGTTTTGGTTTTGGAACACTTATCTCTCACTCAATTATATATGCAATAGGAGACTCGAAAATAAAGATATTATCTAAGTAATTTGTCATAAAACAATTACATTCTTACGATCAAATGCTGAACTGTTCTTAAAAATATGTTTACCTTCCATGAGGTACTTTATATATAGTGTTAGTATATAACAGAAGAAACAGGAAGACAATAGTAAAACTTGGCAAGACAGCTTTAAGAAAGTAAAAAGATAAAATGAATTGACAAATTTTATATAATTCTGAAATATTTTGAACTATTATAAGAATAAAATAAAAGTAATAATATTAAAAGTAAAATGTATGTAGAACTGTGAATTTCACATATACGGCTCAAATGCTAGAGGATCGATCGGGGTTTGTCAATTTTTTTTTTTTTGAGTTATTGCTTATTGTTCGTCAAAAATATTTTTAATTTTTTATTGAAATATTTTTATATATTTACTCCATTTTTTTGTTTATTGTCGATAATAAACAATAGTGTTAGAAAATTTAAGAGAAAGAGTAGGCCGGTTCCTGAGATGTGACTAGGCTCTTTTGGTGCAATCTGTTACCAAAGGCCTCCTGTGTGTACCCTTGTTCACACAGCCAAGGATAAATTGTATTACATCTCCCCTCCGTTCCCCAGCCCTGGTGCCTGGGCTGTTAAGAGCAGGCCTTACACAGGCTACCTCTCTGCCCACACTAATAGGAGTAAACTGCTTTCGTCCTGTGCTCCTCTGATTTAGAGCAGGAGTCCCCCCACCACTTGGGCTGCAGACCACACTGCTCATTCCCTTAGCGTCCGCAGTGCACTGGTACCCACAGTCCGGTCTGTCTCCACTGAATTTGGGACTGTGTCATCTTCCCCTTAGGCACACCCTATTGTCCGGAGTGTGCTAAAATACATTAGCATACATTATCGTCATGTTTTTATTCACTAACCACTCTGCTCGAACTAAAAAAAAATCTATTGCAATTCCTGAGTAACCCCATCAACAGTTTCAAACCATTGTCATACATTTGATGAAGAATTTAATGAGAACAGATGACTCCTGCTTTATTTACAAACCAATTTAAATTCCTCGCTGTAAACCTAGTGTGTTGGCAAAATGCCGATACTCTTGATCGCTCTCGCCAATTACCTGACATCACAGGGTCTTAATTAGAAGGAAATTACCATTTTAGAGTGCTTCTTTTGAAGCAGATGATCATAAACAAATGTTTCTGTACTACAAATACATTTGTGAGTAGAATGCCCCCTGCTGATCGTCCATGACATTCAAACGGTAATTGTTAGTTTACTTGAAATACAAAGGACTCGTTTGACTTTCAAATTCCATCGTGACCCATTTTGGTTAAAGTTCAATTAATGAATTCTTTCACCTTTTTTTTTTATATAATAAAAAATTGTTGAGGAACTATGTGTAAGTAAAACTCTAACTTTGAAGATGGAATTTTCTCCTCATTACCTGAACTCCTGCATATGAGGTTTGATTTCCTGCAAAATCGGTAGCTGAAGGATTTCTCCCCGCCCAGGGAAAAGAATAAATTCCATTTCCATTCGCCGGCCTCTATGGAGCCCTACACAGTTAAGAGGAGGCCCTACATAGGCCATCTCTGCCCACACTAACAGGACTAAACGACTTTCGTTACCTTGGCCCTTCGCCTCCACCTAATTTAGAAGAGCGACAGGAACGCTCATTCCCCAGAAGTCCGCAGAGCACAGGCACTTAACAGCTTCGCCCATGTACGGCAGGTTTACGCTTATTTAATTACTTACTGCGCTATTTTTAAGCGTATGTTAATTACTGTTTAGCTGTATATTAAGTTGCATTCGTTTTTAGCACCAACGTTTTATAAAAAGCACAACAGAAACTCACTAATTACATGAAAAAAAAATTAATACTACAATTGGCCCTAAATGGTTTCATAGATGGTGAAAAAACAAAACAGATTCTAAAGTTTATAGATGTCTTATAGTTTCATTAAAAAA
>KZ806957.1:989563-999945 GCA_000696205.2 Oncopeltus fasciatus | reverse complement strand
CAATTATTTAGGGTCATATATATATATATATATATATATATATATATATATATATATATATATATATATACACACACATAAATTTTCAATCGTTTTGTTACACTTATACTGTATGACAAACAAAATTTAATATTTAACCTTTCTATTGCAATGTGCCCAATAAAGTATTTGTGGTATTTTCTTTTGTGCTAATTCTCCCCTCTTGATATTCTGATTAAGTTCGTTATTTTCTCTTTTATGGTTATCCGGGAAATGATATCCTAACATGGGAAATTCGCTTAGTTTACTCATATTCTGCGTGACGGACAATTTTCATTATTCATATAGCTTGCTATTGATAACTAAGAATCTGATGTGTATGTCTTAGTTAATCAACAAATGATGAAATAATCCTGATTGTCCGTTAACCCCGATTTTGTTAAATTTTTAGTGCCCCTTTAGATAATATTTTTTGTCCTAAACATGAATTATAACACTATAATTTTGAATTTCTGAGAAGAAAATCAATATTTCCTCATCTGCCCTCAACTGAAATACCCCTTCTCCTGCTCTGATTTTGACCGGATACAATACATCGGCTTTGGTGAGGTGCTCAGCATTCAGTAAATTAGAGGAATGCCAGCGAAACAAACCACCCCTACGGAAGATATAGCAAAACTGGCAAATATAATTTCAAGGCATCATAAAATGGGTAGATTTTTTCATTATTAGTCTTCTTCATTTATGATACATTAAAATATTTCAATAGTGACCACATTATATTAATTACATAGTGCTATTTTGTGGAAACTAATGAGGTTTTTTTAACTAGATTATGTATTTATTATTTAATGATTGCTCATGTTTAAATGTTACAAGTTAAGGCGGAACGTTTGTAATAATTAATAAATAATATTTACCCAACAATTTTAGAGTATTTTATTTTTCTGATCCTTGCCGAAATTATAAAATAATAAGAATAAAATAATTTCTCCAGTCTGCGAATAATCTTCAAAACTTTTTTTTTTTGAAACAAGAAATCCTTATTACAGGAACACTAATCTGTCTAATCTCGTTCGTACCTGTATATCAATAGAGGTGCACTAATTTTTAACTGAAATAGTTATTTGAGGAGTTTTTCTTCATTTTCTAAAATGTTACCTGTCACGTGAACACAAAATAGTCCCGAGGGTTTTAATATAAAATCCATAATTATTATTTAAAAAAAAGTATTATTCCGAGATTCTTTAAAGTGCTAAACACTGAAAAAAATAAATAAATAGTTTTGAAGATTATTCGGAGACTAGAGAAATTAGACAAGGTTTCGGCGAGGATCAGAAAAATAAAATACTGCAATATTATTGGATAATTATTATATTATTGCCAATATTTCGACTTCACTTGTAAGTCATCATCAGGGCATAGTGATGTCTGGAGAGATCTCCGAGGGAGGTTTATGGTCACATCTCAGAGTGCAGAACCAAAATAAGTTCAGTTTAGTTCTGCACTCTGAGATGTAACCATAAACCTCCCTCGGAGGTCTCTCCAGACATCACTATCGTCCTGATGATGACTAACAAGTTAAATCAAAACGTCGGGAATAATAATATAATTACACAAAAATTTGAGGGTATTTTATTTTTCTGATCCTGACCGAAATCTTGAATAATTTCTGCAGCATAATACTCGACGACCAACGAACTTCCAACCATTATTTGGCGACTCTATACTGAAATAAATAAATTAAAATGACATACATACATACATACATACATACATATATATATATATATATATATNATATATAATTATTATTTAATTAATTAATTCGTCAAGGTTTCGGCGAATTATTTATTATTTATTCGTAAAATCGTCAATACATTCAGTAATTTTATAAATAAATATAATTGTAGAAGAATATGCATATAATTGTTACAAGAAATGCATAGTATCGAAAATGTTTATTTAATAAAATCAAATGTTGAGAAAGCCTTATTTTTAAAATATTGAAACCGAATTTAGCTAGTAGTCTTCTTATTGTAAAAAAATAATTTTCTAAAGTTTATGCTTTTTATTATTTCCGTGAAAAACGCTAATTAAGAGAGATGTTTACGATAATTAGTAACAAGGCTAAATACTCCTGTTAGTCCAAGTTCCCTCCAGAACGAACAGCCTTTATTTTTGCACTTCAAAGCGAAATTTCTTATTTCTCTATTAAAACAACTATAGCGATTTTTAAAACTATTAAATCATTATTAATGTTTATTATTTAATTATTTTTGTAAGCACTTGGTGGATCCTAATTCTGGAACGGTTGTTAAATATTTGAGTTTCGGAATAACGTAGAACAAAAAAAATTAAGAGTTAAATTAATGCCTTTTCGGAAACTAGCATTATTTTTTTATGAATAACTTAAAATTAAATAACTAATCAACAATATTTTACAATCAGTTTTAATGTAAAATTACAATTTAGTATCAATAGAGATTATTTACATATAAAAATATATTTTTTTAAGTTTTTTTTTTTTTTAATATTTTCATGGGTAAGCTAAGCAATGTGGTCAAATAATGAGGGGATATCAGGATTGGTGATGGTTTTTCGAGATAAATTTTAGCGCTTTAGAGCTTGTGGATGAAGAAGAAGGCAAAAGGGTTGTTAATGGTTATCTCGCCGAGGGGGTGAGCTTGTTATTGTTTATGTAAATGGGCCTGGGACCAGATAATAATAAAAGCAGCCCCCTCTCCAAACAAGTATTTGCTAAATATACCAGGAAAGGGTAAGATTAACGCTTTTGTGAGTTTAACTTTTACATAAGGGGTTCTGGGAGACAATCGAACCTGAAAAATGTAAATAGGGTATTTCAATGCCATTGCTTTCAGAATTTTTTTTTTTTAAATCTTCTCACTTATTAACAATTTTTAGTGGCAGGGAACAGAATAAAAAATCTAACTGTCCCAGCCAAGACTTTCCTGGATCTCCTGTAGGAGAACCAGGTTTGAGTCCTTACTAGGACAGGTGGATTTTTATTCTGTTCCTTTGCACTAAAAATTGTTAAAATTTACGTGGGATTAAATACCACAACTAAAATATTAATAAAACTTGTAACTTATTCATTCATCATTTGACATATATACTTATTTAATTTTTCAGGTTTCCCTCAACAAAATCAAGCACATTTCTTGACCAACCTCAGGTAAGATATTTCATCGTATACATATGTGTCAAAATTTTGTGTATGTATAAATAGTATAGTTAATTTATTATCACGAATAATTAAATTTACTAATTAACAATATAACCTTGGAATCTTCTACCCTTACCAATAAATACATAAATAGAAATATATAAAAATACTTACGGCTAATGAATTAATTAATTTCTACATACTTGTATTAATTATACTTATTACTAGGAGGTCTCAAGATAACATTTCAACACTTAAGATAAGTGAGAGTTGTTACTGTAATGATCTCTGTATTAGTGGTATCTCTTACCACTACGGAACACGCGATCTGCCAGGGAAATTGCCCTTTTCTGGGACTAACTTATTACTGACACGGGAGACTGCTGACGTGTTAATTTTATAACTTCGGGGAAGTTGCCAGATGGTACGTGAAGGGGCTAGGACATTTCCATCTGAAATTCCCAGTAAGCAGACTTCCCTTCCAGGGGCACAAAGAAGCAGCTGTTACCTATCAATTGCCCCCTTCCCGTGTAGGTCTGTTCCAGACACTACCTACTCCCCTAGTCTTATTGAAGTATATATATTTCATACATACTCGAGCGCCTGTGTGTGTGGGAATTTCCCGAGGATTATTGAACAAGAATATAGGCCCAGATAGATGAGATTAGTCGGCCTATGGGTGGAAACTTATCCCCATGTTTTCGCCCAAAGAAAGTCAGAGTTCACAAGCAGATCATCCTCTAATCCTGGAAAAACACCGCATCTCATGTATGTAGATTCACGTTGCAGGAGGCAAATATAGATAGTGTTTGGAAGGGATTGTGTGAAGGGCAAGGGTGAAGGAATTCGCCCTTCCCCATAATATTTTCTTCCGCCATTTTCCCTATTTCAGGTCCTCCCTTCTTTGCTTTGAACGTTTCCTGAAAAACAACATCTCCCCTTCCCCCACACAAGTTAATGTTCACCCCAACACTACGAACGACAGACTAGGCAAATACCAGATATCATAACCATTGTTCCAGGTATGAGTTCCTCCATTCCTCTGAAATATACACACACATTCCTTTCATCTACCCCTCCATATCAATATCTTGTTTTATCTATTTCTATCTCACCTTCCTCAACTTCAATTTGTCATCGGCTGCCTCTACTTCTATTTGCCATTTTCCCCATTAGCCATACGCTTCATGTCATTCAATAAATTTGTTAGCAAGGCTTCTCTGTCACGATAATCAGATATTTAAATTTTTTTATATATATTGCTTTTAATTCATTTCTTATTTATTTGAAATATATGTTTTATTAATATTATTTATAATAAAATATAAGTATTCAGTAATTTTATAANTTTATAATAAAATATAAGTAATTTACGCAGTTATAAATCATTAAATTGTTTTTACAAAAAAAGGCCTCATTTTGGAAAGAGGCCAAGTCAGGAATGGGTATCATAATTTTTAAAAAAAATAAATCTTTATTTATTACATGCTGTTACTCAACATATTGTAATTTGATGGCGGATACAATAAATAAATTAAAAAAATTATAATAAAATCAACAATAAAACAAATAAATGGTTATCACTGTGCAGGGAGGAGGGGACCATTGACCCCACTCCCAATATGTTTAGGCATTAAGGCCCAGGAGGTCGCGAGGCCATCTCCGTTTCAGTCGCGGGGAGGATTGTGAGGATTGGAGTCCGACGACAGAGATTGGGCATATGGATTGGGATGAAATTGTGAAATTGGAGTTTACTATGGAAGAGCTTAAAGCGGGCGGAGATAAGTTCAATAAAGGGTAGAGTTGGACACATAATATGGAGCGTTAGCAATTATTCTGAGCATTTTGATTTGAAAGGATTGTATTCGTTGGATATTGGAAGGCTTAGCGGCATCCCACAGTTCTGCACCGTAGGTCTAGATTGGTCGTATTATGGTCTTCTAGATGGTGAGTTTATTTTCTAATGTGAGGTGTGAGTCCGTGGTGTCTGTTGAGTTCTTGTCGGGGTAACGAAGATAACGAGCTGAATCAGAGAGAGAAGTATAGGAATGTTATAGTACGTAACATTATCAGGAGAATCTTTTCTTAGTTGAAAATTTACTTGTACGCATTTAGACTCATTTATTTTAATTCTCCATTTACTGCACCACTGCTGAATAGCATCAAGGTGGTTTTGTAAAATGTTAGAAGCTGTTTTGGAATCAGGATGGGAGGAGAGGATCGCTTTGTCATCTGCAAAGAGGGCTAAAAGAGTATTAGGATGAGTAGAGATGTCTGCAGTATTGGTATCACAATTAACAATTTTTGTATTATTTTAAATATGAAGTCAGAGCGTGTAGAGTCATAAAACACACACACATATATGTATGTGGCTCCTGTGATGGCTAGCGTACATTCTAGAGGTGCTTGGTTCGTATCTCGGTCCTCCGGCATGACAGACTCTATACAAATAAAGTTATATTGAGAGTTGAATACAGACCGTGACAGTGAACGTATGTATTCGGCCAGAAGATGGACAATGTCCGAAAGCGCTCGCCAACGGGAGATGGTTTGCAAAAACGACGGAGAATAGAAGGTATGAAAGTTATATTTCTTGACTGCTATTCTAGAATTGTACTTTATGTGTGCTTATAGTCCAAAAATAATGTGATACAAATTTTTAAAAGGAATTTATGGTCAAAAACAGGATTTTGAGATTAAGAGAGATGGGACTAGAGTTCGTTAAATGAGAGTAAGAATGAACGAGTGAAAGTGGGAGATAGATAGATATAGGATAAAAGAAGAGAAATGAATGAGAGATAGAGGGAAGGTGAAAGAGGAGAATGAGAGAGATATGTATCGAGCGTGTTAGAGATTCCTGGATGCCAGAAATATTTCTACTGGTACCAGAGACCAGGAAATACCTTCGGTCTTTGTTTATAAATTATATTGTGTGGTAAATGCTAGTATATATATATATAAATGTCCTGAGGAACACATATTGCATACTAAAAAAGGTATGAGATCAGCACACCGCCTAGCAAAGTGTTACTTTCCGATTTGATGATGATGAATGATAACTAAAATTAGGACTAGGCTTCTCAGAAGTGCTGCAAGAATCCACTAAGCCTTTACTAACAGCATAAAGAATGACACAAAAATTCAGTGAGAAAGCAGATAAGAAAAAAGAGTCCTGAAATGTATGTGTATTAAGTTTGCTCTGCCCAGGTAGATAAAATGGAGGAAGCGCTCACCCCCCGTAGCTACATTTGTTAATTTCTTCCTCAACAAGTGTTTGTTTTTAATGAATATTTCTTCGGAAATCATCGTTATAAAATTACATTTTACACAAATTATCATCTATAAACTTTTTTTGTAACACAAATAACAATGAAAATAATTTTCAATAATAATTTTTGTCTCACATTATATCAATCCTACCACTCATTCGATATCACTAAAAAAATTGATATTTCAAAGACCAAAATTGATATGCAATGAGAAGCCTATTTGTGGAATGCGGTTTTTAAATTTTAAAAATTATTCATCTCACTCAATATTCAAAACTTCATTCTCATATATCTTTCTTAATATGAATGTTATAAAACTATATTTTACATCAAATTTTTATATTTTTTTGATACGCTAATAACAATGAAAATATCAAGATTTTTAATTTTTTGCTACTCATCTAACAAGTAGCAAAAAATTAGTTAAATTGTTTACTATAATTTTTCTAATTTTAAAAATTGCGGATGCCATGGTGCTTACAGAGATATGTATATATATATCCCCTTCCCCNTATATATATATATATATATAATATATATTAGCCTTAGGGAAGCTGTATGTGTGAACAATATTTAGAGCTTCTCTAAAGTAAATATGTAAAGATTTGTTGAGATTTTTAACAATCTTGGTAACACCGGGAATAGCTTGATTTGCTTCTGGGAAATCTGCTAAAAACTATACTCTCCCCTGTGAGTATTGATGACTTGGGCTCAGAAATCTTCGATAATCACTAGACTAAAGCGTCACTTGGATAAATTGAATTTATTTAACAAAACTGGTTGATTACTAACCGCTTAAATTAGTTTTCTTCTCATCTATTTTAAAAATCCGATAAAAAAATTCTGTTTGTGCAAAACTTTAAAATGAATAATTACCTACAAGTGAAGTAGTTGGGGTCTGCCAATTAATTTTAAACGGTAGGAAATGAACTATTGCTTGATGTTATTCAAAAAATGTATTTTCAATACTGACCAGAAGGGGACAGTTCAACATTTATCAGTCATAATTAGCTGCCATAGAGCTGTAGTCTCTATCACTCTCTCTCCTTCTCTCTCTACCCATCACACCATTTGCCCTGATGAAGGTCTGAAATTTAGGCCGAAAGGTTGGAGAAAATTAAAAAAAAAAAAAAAGAACTTTTACAAATTAGTTTTAATCCTTTAGTTCCCATGGCCAAATCCCCGACTAACCTCTCCGCTTTAATTTCAATATTTCTAGAACATTTTAACAAATTTGAAACAGCTATAACTTTTCAATGGCTAGGTTATAAATTACCTAGATTAAAATTTAAAAAAATTCTTCAATTATGGGTGTTGTTACTACAACTTTTTTTAATAGTTTAGAGTAAGTTATTTTTCAAACATTCACAATCACAATGAAACACTATGCATTACTTATTATTTAATTTGTTACATTAAACACTAACTCAATAATACATTCCTCCACACAGAGGCACACACACACACACACACACACACACACACACACACGCACGCACGCACGCACGCACGCACACACACACTCACTCACTCACACACACACACACACACACACACACGCACGCACGCACGCACGCACGCACGCACGCACGCACGCACGCACGCACGCACGCACGCACGCACGCACGCACGCACGCACGTGCACACATACACACACACGCATATATTCATACAAACATACGAATGAGAAAAAAAAGAAGTCAAATTTCTGTTGTGAAAACAGAATATATATATACAAAGGCCAGAACATATGAAAACAAGGGCCTGTCGGGGTTTGGCCTTACTGACCCAGCGCACTCCACTTGTTCGCCACATACATTTTGACAGACCCTGAATACCAGTGATGTTGTGCGCTTTTAAAAACTTCAATAACAACAAAAATATCCCAACGCCTTCGCAATCCGCTAAAAGAATTGAGTTCTCCCTTAGGCTCTTCATCCTATTTCCGTTGAGTGGCTCTAAAGAATTTTATGAAATTCAGGATTCGCGTTCTGAAAATGTATCCAGTGTTTTATCAGTTTGATCTATCCACTCCATCTATCACAAGATATATAAGGTTCTGTTCAAGATGTATCACTTATTTGTTTACAGAACAAAAATTTTACGTCAATCTTTTTAGTGTTTCTGCTATCGATGCAGACGCATTCGGTTTCATTTGTTTTTTCCTCGCAGTTTTTGTCGTACCTCCAGTGATTATTTTGTAAGGCGAAGGTTATTGATCTGGACTTTGGGAGCTAGTCAATATTATCTTGGTGTTGTCTACTTTATTGTATCCATACATCTCATTTTCGAAGTAAATATTGAAATCTGATATACGATGTAAGATTTGAAAATGAAATCGTGCCTATCTCAGTTAGATACATAATTTCATGCAAGCTATTAGAGATTAAATTAAACGTTAATGATTTAAAATGTCTATTATTTAAAGGCCTTAGATTATAATTATTCTATCAATCTTAGAATTCTCCCCCTCCCCTCTAAAGAAAAATCAAAATTGATATATTTTGTTGACAATGTTGTCTTTGTTGCATATCCATAATTTGCTCCTATAATAAATTATTTCATACTCACACACATCTAAAAATTTGTATTATACCATATAGGTTTATGAGTTTTATTTTGAAAAACTCGATCGAATAATCTAAATATGTGGTTTAAATTTTTGTTAATAATAAAATAATGCACTGGAGTTTTCAATTGTATACTGATTGCATTTTAAATTCATGTATTGCTGTTCAAGCTTACAACCCATATGAGATTATGTTTAGGGGAAGTAGGTCAGACATCTTGAGCGTGTAAGAAGTGAGTTGGCGTCCGACAAAAACTGTGAAGTCTCAGTGGAGCCGAGTTCCAGAGGCAAAGCTTTGTCCGTGTTGTCTGGAGCTCAGTCGACTTAGCTCTGTGTTCAGACAGGCTCAGGAATCCATTGGCTTTTCCAAGTGTATCCCCCATCCCTTGGAGAACATGGACTTTGGAAATGATCACTGAACTTAGTTCTGATAATATATTTCTTTTTCACTACCATCTTATCATTTAAAGAGAACGAAGGTTGCATACTAATAATGCCACAAAAAATAATCGTCGGATAATACCAATAAATAGTTTTTATAAATAGAAAAAAAAACTTATTTAAGTAATGCTAAGGAATAGAATAAAAAATCTATCTGTCTCAGCCAGGGAACGAACATGAATCTCCTGCTTTCCGGGCACGAATGCTACCATTACGCCACCGGGACAATGGGAAAATCTATCTGTCCTTGGCTGGAACAGTTAGATTTTTTATTCTATGCCCTCGTAATAATTGTTTAAAACTTACGTGGGATAATATACTACAACAAAATTAAATATTTATAAATTTAAAAACATTTATTTTTGATTACAAATTTTTGATAGGTGCCGTATAAGCTAACTGTCAGAAGTTCATTTGGACTAATTGTGTTTATGTCGAGCCAATTTTTTCATAATAAAAACATTTATATTTGGTTTTCGCTGAGGAAAATCTTCAAAGAAATGAAAAAAAAAAAAGAAAAGAAAAGCCTTTCAACAGGCGAAGGCTCTGAAGGGGATGGGAGGGGGGCATATGTGAAGCATGTGTTTATTTAAGATCCACGGCTCACTGGATCCATCTGGGACATTTACCGCAGACTTGAGCTCTCTGACTACTGGATTACAGAGTCCTTCTGACTCCAATGATGGTCCACTGAATATTCTCTTTGTCTGGACGACAGAGACTAATAAGTGCCAATGGCATACGACTCCTGAGTTCCTCCATGAAATATCTACCAGGAGAGTTAGAAAAGACAAGTAAATAGAATAAATGCTAGAACTAGGATCGCACCCTTGTTTGTGATATTACCCCCCCTTTTTTCAGATTTTGACGCTCTCTGATTTATAAAATACGCTGCAATATTTTGATCTAGCTCACAGCTCCTCCCCCCCCCCCCCCC
>KZ806957.1:943569-958774 GCA_000696205.2 Oncopeltus fasciatus | reverse complement strand
ATAATTAACTTAAAATGTAAAATAGATATTTTTAATTTATTAACGTCTATACTGAAGCTTGCATTTAGCTTATACTTCATCTCACTTACTTTCAATAAGATAAGTAAGTGTAGAATTAAGAATTAGCAAATTAAAAGAGACCATTTTCTTGTTAGTTCTCAATAGCTTTTCTCATCTTGAAAACTGAGATTGTTTCACTTAGAGTTCGTGTTTAAGTAATTGAATTTGGGAGCAGTTCCGTTCTATTGAAAAACTAGGAGGATCCTATTGAATTGAAAATTGAAAGAAAAACCTCCTCCGCCATTGGAAGGGGAGGGGAGAACTTAAATGAGCTTAGATAGAAAGCGGGGAGGGTCTGGAATTCTGCGACGAGGGAATCGGGCCGAGGGGTGTTCGCTAAACAATCAGAACACTGAGCTGAACGTACGAAAGGGTGGGGAAAACGGACAACCAAGGAGGATGTTAGTGGAGATAGGAATGGGGAAGAATTGTTGTAAAACAGCAAGTGTGGCCAGACTAGTGATTCACTAAGAGATTTAATTATGGTGATGAGCATTTTTGAAAAAAAAATACTTTTTATTTTGTAATTAACCTCTTTTTAATTCTCTTACGGTTGTCAGAGAAGAGTTTACTATTGTTATGGAAGATCAGAAAGTTACTCTTCTTTTTCTTCTAGATTTCTCCAAGGAACTTAAGACAATCCTCTATCCTATCTTCAATCCCTGTCTTTCTCTCACCGTGATCTTCAGTAGTCCTGTTATTTTCCGTTTGGTCGCTCCCAAGTAGTTACTAATCCTAATCAACCTCGTTCTTCCCCTACCCCTCTCATGTTAAGAGTCACCCAAGGGTTCAGCATCTCCCCTGTTTAACACATATATCAATGATCTTTCTCAATCTATCTATCTTTGTTCCCACCATATCTTTATTCGTGATATCCAGATCTATTTCTCTTTCCGATAATATGAACTTATAATTGCTGAGTGCATTACCAAATGCGACCCAGATACTATTAGCTCTTGGGCTTATGGGAATGATTCGGGTAGTGATAAGTATAGCAAAGCTATTGTTATTGGATTCAATCACCTTCTAAAATATTTTTCCCCTGTATTCTAAATTCTTGAAAAAAGCCTATCAACTCTGCTCTTTATACAACAGTCTTGGTGTCACCATTCACCAAACCTTATCATGGAAATACCATTGATGTGAAATCTCCCAGAGCTCTATCTCCATCCTTAAACTTACATAGATCTGAAACAGTTTTATTAGGTTTGTGTTTCAGGTCCCAAGGGATTCACACGTCACAAGCTACTACATCGATCAGCAGTGGTTATATATCTCTTTTCCACGCCAATACTTCCTTGGTACCTTCCTCTGGCGAACCAGCAACATCCAGTCCTCTTTACATTTTTGAACTCAGTGAGGTCTCTGAATCGCATATTTTTTTTTTACAATAGAGTCTGTACCTATTGTTTATGTATATAATGTAAATATTCAATTTGTTTTTATATTACTGTAAACAGGCCAGATAAGCCTCCACAAAGTCTTGGGGAATTCCTGCTCCATATAAATATATATATATATCGGGCCAATTACGGACAATAAAACACAGAAGACAGCTTTGAACTATTAAATACTAGGGAATAGAATAATAAATCTCACTGTCCCAGCCAGGGCTCGAACCTGGAACTTCTGCTTTCCGGGCCAGTGCGTTAAACACTTAAGCCACCGGGAAAGCCAGATAACTTCATTAATTAATAAATTAATAATAATTAAATTCCCAGCACTAGTATCGAGAGCCTAACCTCCGAGGTTGACGAGTATATCATCTTATGCTCGTAGGAGCTGACATTTTCTATCTATTTAGATGCTATTCGAGTCCCGGCTGGGACAGTTAGATATTTTTTCTATTCCCTAGCATTTAATCATTTAAAATTTACTTGGGATAATATACCACAATAAAAAAATAAAATACAATTTTTTTGAAAAGCTCTGAACTTAACTTGAAAAAAAGCTTGTGATACTGAACTAAATATGCCTGATATTGTGCATATTTAACAGCCAGTAGACGAATGAATTGAAATTATTGGGTAAATAAATAACCTTTACTATTCTAGTATAATGAGAAATAAATGAATCGATAATATATATATATTTAGTTGTGGAAGGGCAGGGGTAGAGGCAGGCCAGGAACACACTACTCGTTTCTCAGAGAAGTTGCTAAAGTTTCTAATTACTTAATCAACTTTCACAAACTAATTACGAGAGAAGAAGAGGTTTTATTTTGAGGAGAAAATTTCAAGACCTTTTCGTTTTTCATCTGTAAACACTCCTTTTCCTGGCAGTGAGTCACGGCTGAAGCATCATCTGCTGACAGCTACAGTAATTGGCATTTTTTTGTTCACCATGACGATGATTTTGCTGGAAAGCCTCTCGCCCCACAAAAAAAAAAAAAAAAAAAAAAGCGTTTTCCCAGACAAAAAATGAGACTAAGAAGATAAAGGCAGATCCTCGGCCGATCGCCATTTTCCGGGGAATAAATGAAGTGTCTAGGGCTTCCTTAAGGTAAGAAAATACCCTTTCCGTAATTTAATCGCTGGACCCTTCCTCTTTCTTTCCTCCGAACTACCCTACATTGCCATCACTACCCTTTTCTCTTCAACCCTTCTCCGCAATATTCCTCCACCCTTCCCCCACCTATACGTAACCCTCTGACACACTTGAGGAATTTCTTAAGACGTTTTACTTTTAAATATATTAATTTCAGCTCATTTGGAAAGGAAAATTCACACTAAAAGAGTGGAATAAAACCTTCGCTCTTTCGGCTGTTGACTGCTAGGGGCTGAATGAAACCACCCTAAGAAATGCTAAATTATATGTAGCTAACTGATTCTTAGTACTTGTTATAACCATTAATAATACTTAGACTCATTTACCAATGAGCATTCTCCATTCAGCCCTGAAGAAGCTATCACACGATGTGCGAAAGCTTGGCACCTAAAAACTCCAAGACACGGTTGAACCCGGAAGAAGTATTGGTAAATATGTCTGAGGACCGTGGAAGCCTACGTGAACAAATACTTATACTCTTTAAAAATGGAGAGTTCTTGACCGCAGAGATTATTAGTAGAGAATTTTTGTTGGGGTTTGGTCAAGGTTGATCCAAAATAATACAATTTTAAAAAAAAACTTTTTTTTTAATCTGCCGACATGTATTTTATATAAAATTTATTGTAAGCTACCTTCAGGACTCTGAAATACTATATCGTACAAAAACATGAGAAAAAATAAAAAGCAAAAACAAAAATATTATGATTTACATAACTAAAGTAACTAAAGGCATGTGATATGAAATGTTACGGAAAACAATAACAATCAATGTAGAATGTACTAATTTTTTTCTGGAAGACATTGTATTTCACAGCCCTTATATAAGCTTACAATGTATTCCGAAACGTCGGTAGATAATACATTTTTATATGTGTTTAAACTTTTACCATGTTTTTACTAATTTTACAATTGAATGTATTTATAATCCTTATCTCTTTTTTCTTTTACATATCTTCTTTCTTTTTTTTCCTTTTTTTTTTACATTTTATTTTTATTTTTATGCTAAAAGATACATTTTTTTATTGAATTTAATTTTTTTATCAACTTTGACTGAATCCAAAAATTGTCTTGGTTGAAAATAACAATTATTGGAATCTTCGCGAAAAAATGTTTGGGGTTTCGTTGTTAATAAAATCAAAGTTTAATATGAATATATTACCAGTGTAACATTTATTGAAAGTCCAACAGTAATTCTTTTCATTCAATCACGAAGTGCAAAACATATCGCTCATTTTTTCATAGAATTTATTGGGGGAAAATTTAAAAAAATAAATATATCTTAATAAATTTTTAAATCTGCTATTTATACTGTTAAATCTCGTGATATGCTGGGGTAATCAATACAAAATAATCGTGAAGGAAGGAAATATTTTCAACGAAGTTGTTAGTTATGGCGTAACATTCTCAATATATTCGCAGTTCAAATTGATGGAACAGATATTTATTAGTAGACTTAAATGGTCAGTTTATTGAAAGGCGAAGTGGATTCTGAAGAGGGATATGTACAAGGATACAATGTCCATAAATCTGAGAGCAATATATGTGAAGCCTTCAATCGGAAAGAAAGTATTGCAGTATCAGTATTTATAATGCATGTTTTTGACAATTATATGGGGNACTCGGGAATCTGGTATTCTACATAAGGGTTCAAATATCTTATTAGTTACAAGTTTTTTTTTTATAAAAATTAAATATACATTCAAATTATTTATTTTTTTAAGAGAACGGAGTCCTCCAAGATGATATACTAGGCCTAGCACTATTTTGCTACGTCTAAATAATGTGTCAATCAAATACTAATAAGTATAATTAATTTGATGACTTTCAATTTCACTGACAACATATATCTGACAATAGTCTTCAAGAATATATATGCAAGCGACTTTGTAAAATTATTACCTATTGACGAATTTACGGCAATACCCACCATGTCCGACTGCAATTTCTTCCAGAAAAGAAAAAATACTCTTTAAACCAAATACTTTCTTTAAACTTTTTCTGAATTCAAATAACAAAGTAGATAATACGGTTTTAAATTTTGATCTCACTCTTGACATTCTTTTTTTCTCGTTCCATTTCATCCAAAAATAAATCCATTTAAGTTTTTGCAATGAAAGGAATTAATTCCGAATTAGGTATCAATCAAATACTTGAAATTATATTCTTAAATAGCTTTCCTAATATACTTCTTTTTTTCTCGAATATATTACAGAATATATACGTTTAACACCTATTTTGTAACATAAATTTTTCTTAACTGTTTTACTAATTAGGATATTAATATTTTAATTTTTTTCCCCCACTAAGTCCACCTACTTTCTATTAACGAACTCAACCAATAATTTGCAAAATATAAGTTATTTTTCTGTAGAAGACGCGGTAAAGAAGAAGATACTTTTTGGTGGCACCATTACTCCTTATTTTCACCTTTCAGCGATATCCGATTTCCTTTAGCTGAATAGATAAATTTAATGAAGAGAACAAATTATTTAACGTAAATATGATGAGATAACAAAAAGGTCGCCTGACGGACATTTTTCTAGACTTCAAATGAGAATGACTGATAGCATTATCAGTTTGGAAGTAGTCACGTTACCAGCATGACACAATATTCAAAAACAATTGATCTTCACCTTTACTACTTTGGGAAATTAAAAATATTGCCCAATCATAGTCATATATGTATATATTTCTCTTAAATATGTCCATCTTTAATCTGCTTGATACTAAGCTTCTGCATTATGGAATTTTTCATGAACCATTTCCCTTGCAGAATTGATGCCCGTACATATTTTGAAATTTAATTAAGGCTTCGTTCTAATGAATTGAATTTATTTAGACATACATTCAACATATCTAATGATGTAATAGGGACGAAATGCTTAAAATTATTTACTAATTTTCCGTAAAAAATCTAGCTATTCGGATTTATGTCAAGATATTCTGCTAAAGAAAAAAAAAAATTGTCTAAAGGATAGTTTTTTTTAACTGTAGATATTATTATTAGATGATTTTAGTTGGGGTTCGGTCAGGGTAGGTCCAAAAAAATACAAATTTAAAAAATGTATTTTTTTAAAGGATTATCTGTCAAAGTTTCGGCTTACATCGTAAGCCATCTTCAGGGCTATCATGAAGATGAGAGAGGACGTCCTGTCCCTAAGTTCACATTTCCATGACTGAGCTCAGTTCTCTCTCGTCTTCATGGCTGTCCTGAAGATGGCTTACAATGTAAGCCGAAACGTTGGCAGATAATCCTTTTAAAAAATAAATTTATTATATTTGTATTTTTTTGCATCGGAAAAACAAAAGGTGTTCGAGATCTGTTAAGGACGCGAGCGACATCCCACTGTTTGCTTCCCTGTTCCCTGCCGGCTATCGTAACATCCAGGATCCATCATCTTTGTGAGTGAGAGATACTTCATCTTTGAGTACTTTGACAATAGTGAGAAATATTTGAACAGTTACTTTTATGCTTATTGCTTATGGACACTGCCAAAATTCTTATGTTGCTCAAGAAACTGCTGAAAGAAATAAATCCTGCTTTTACATATCAATTATTTCTATGATTATTAGCAGAATATCTATTGGAAATTACGTTATTTAATTTGGTACCATGGCAGAAAGTATTTTGTAAAAATCTACGGTCCTTTATTATAGTAGTTAATAAGTATGTTTCTCTTTTTTTCCCCTAAATTTTATAAAATAACAAACACATATGTTATTTTACGTATATGTTATATTTAACTTACACACACACACACACACACACACACACACACACACACACACACACACACACACACACTTATACTCTTTAAAAATGGAGAGTTCTTGACCGCAGAGATTATTAGTAGAGAATTTTTGTTGGGGTTTGGTCAAGGTTGATCCAAAATAATACAATTTTAAAAAAAAACTTTTTTTTTAATCTGCCGACATGTATTTTATATAAAATTTATTGNCACACACACACACACACACACACACACACACACACACACACACACACACACACACACACACACACACACACATACACACACACACACACACACACACACACACCCACACCCACCCACACACACACACACACACACACACACACACACACACACACACACACACACACACACACACACACACACACATATATCAAAGAATCCACTTCTTACGTAGCTCCTGTGGGTTTGGAAAAATCGAAGAAGTTCTTATACAAAACGAATATTTGTAAGAAGAGAAGTAGTTAACTGCTGAAATACCTTCCCTTCACTTAGTCAACCCCCCTCCCGCCCACTGCACTATAAATAATATTTAAATAAATGATAGAGTAGAAAAAGATATACTCTGTATATTCTGTAATAAATTTAGTAATTGAAAGAAAAAAAATCCTAATGCTTTTTCCGTCCATTTAACTAAGATAATTAAAAAGTTATATTTTATTCAACAACTTGTCCGTCAGATAATTTTTTTTCAGATTATTAGTCCTTTAATTAGTTCCACTCGCAAAATATGTCAAAATGTCAACTCCTCTTTAAAGTAAAATAATATTTACTCTAATCATTTTTAAATGAGAAAATTTTAGTATTTACTGTCTGAATATTATCTTTTCATTTATCTCTTTAAATTCAAGATTTTTTCACGATAGGAATTAGAATAAAAAAAAAGATCCTTCTAATTTGATCCAGATTTGTAGTATCACAAATATACATACATTAGCATACAATTAATAAACATTTATTTTAACATATATACAAAAACATGAAAATACTTAATTTAATTTTCACGTGAGGTTTTATTTCCATTCCTTTTTATTATTTAAGTTGTACTCCTAAGTTCTTTTTCAAAATAATTTGTTTGTTTATATATTTAAATAACGAACCTACTGCTGTAAAATATTTAATTTTTAATTCATACATATTTATTTTTTATCACCTTCAACATACACCCTTCCACTACCTTTACAGCACATCATGCGAATTTTCTATAGGTTGAAAGAGTGCTTGAAGTCCTGTTCTGTGAGTTCCTGCTTCCATGGACTGAAATTTTGTTCCTTCTAATGCAGATTTGACCTTGCGAAACAGATGAATGTCACATGGTGCCAGGTCATGCGAATAAGGCGAATGGTCTAAAACTGGGACGTTGTACTTGGTCAGAAACATCTTGACAGACATTGTCTTCAGAACCCACGACTTGTTCTTCCACAATTCGGGTCTTTTTTTCCTTACTCGTTCGCGGAGTTGAGCAATCATCTCATGGTAGTAATGTTGATTAATAGTTTGACCTTCACATGTTATCTTTCTTTCCAAGAAGTTCGGGTCACCTGGTATTGGCATCTGAAGTGTCAGTAAACACCATTTTACTAGCTTCTTTTGTTTGATTGTTAGAATTTTAGGCACCACTTTCGCACACACACTTTTTTCATGTTCAAATTGTTATGTAAAATTTGCCTTAAGTATTCTTTGGTAATTCCAACAGTTTCGGCAATCTGACGAATAGTTAACTGACAGTCACATCGAACCTGATGACAGAACTTTACCTATAATTAAACAATCAATGAGTGGGAATAGAATAAAAAAATCTATCTGTCTCAGCCAGGAATCGAACTTGGATCTCCTGTTATCCGGGCCGGCGTGCTTAACCATTGCACCACCAGGACGATCTAGATATCTCATGAAATTCCCACTACAATATCTGGCCCGGATAGCAGGAGATCCAGGTTCGATTCCTGGCTGGGACAGATAGATTTTTTATTCAATTTCCACTCATTAATTGTTTAAAATTTATGTGGGATAATAAACCACAACCAAAATAAATATTTACATATAATTATCCTCTTGACTGCAACATTAAGGATTTGCAACCAGTAGAAATGAAAAAGACTGTGTTAAAGTGTTCGTGAAGATGGCTTATTAGAGCGGAAAACAAATTTTTTGGGGAAGACTAAATTCATCTTAGCAACTGGCGTAATATAAGAGTGGCAGAGTAAATTTTAACTCAATCTATACCCTGAATTTTAATATCATAGCTAAAATCAGCTGGTTATCTTATTAAAATATGGTGTGTGGCTTTTAAATACAGAAAAATCTAAGAGTTTTTGTTTAAGTTAATCTAACTATTAGGTGTAGATTATTACCTAAAAGGTTAATTTCGTTGCATCAGGTGTAATATTCAGTTAGGTGAAATAAAACTCGACAGTAATCTGTTTATTATTAGGATACATATTATTTCAATGTTAATTCGATGCTTTCCAAGTGACTCTCATTTTTGTTTCTTAATGGAAATAAACATAAGAAGGGCTAATATTTTTATTCATTGCAAATGGACCAATAGGATTTGGGGATTATTTGATACAGAAAGTTTGTATACTACATGCCTCACTGAGGAATATACGCAGTTTCTGCAAACTTAACTTACATTCCAGTATAAAATAAATATGGCCGCTGTGCAATGAAGAAATATAATTTTACGAATCTCTTCTGCCAGGTAATTTAAACTTTATATTAAAAAATTCTAAATTGAATTGTAATCTTTTAGAAAATTTATTTTACAAACGGAAAGTTTAATCAATTAAAAATTGAGTGAAAATGCTGGGCAGCGTCATATTGACGTTACGAATGAATAATAGTTTCGGGGTNTGATAAAATATAAAACGTATGTTTCAATATCTTCTTGTCAACTTTGGAAGGATATTAGAACCTTTAAGAATATTTAAAATTAAATTTTTTAAGAAAGAAAATGTTTGGAGATTTAAGGGACTGAGACGTTGTATATGTTGTTGCCTTAACCATATTCCGGTGAGAATGGGACATATTATCTGATAAAATGGTATTTCGGAGCCCCTATTGTCAGTTATTTTTAAAGATAATTTGTTTTTACGTTGTTTTTTTTCTTCTTTAAAGACTAAACACTTCTGTTGCAAATGAAAGTAAATTGGACAAAGAGATTCATTAATGTACTATATGTCTTTATCAGTTTATTCGGAGGAAGCAAAAATAACTCAACTCGCTGGTAAGAATATATTTGTGCATTGTTTTCAGAATTCATTTATAAATGTTAAATTAGTTATTTTAGGACATTTTGAAGAATTTGATAGTATTTCGAGACTAAAAACGCTAATGAAATAGGGAGAAAAACAGGAGGGAAAAATATGAAAATGAATTAAAAATATAAATAACTTATAAATAAAAATTCATATATCAATAGACAAATTAAATGTACATTTCTCAAACTTGAAAAAAGGTGACCATGCAACAAATAATGTGCCTCAACTTTTCTAAGCTCAATTGTGTAAAAAACAACTGTTTTGGGCCAAGAAAAAAAAAAATTTCTTCTAAGCTCAAAAACACCATAAATATTACATAATTCCCACAATTTCCCACTGTATTCTACAGTCGGAGTTGGTGCAAAAATCTAGTGTACACACGCTCGTTGATTAAATTTTAGGTTTAATTTACTATAAGGTAGGAACATATATAAATATATGTTTTATTTATATACAAATAGAAAGGGTTACATTTCTACAAAAAATAAAATCTGAAAACCCAAATCTAAAGTAGTTATAAATTTCTCTTGCAATCATTGTAGGTTTTATGAAATGGGATAATTTACTAATGGTTTTAGGGAACTTAAATTTAATCGATAAAATAAATTTTTTTTTCAGATCTATATAAATGAGTCTGGTAGGATAAAAAGTGTTATAAACTACTCATCAAGAGTGTAAAAAAGATGATTTCCAAAATACCTCAATAGAAATAAGTAGCATATAATTATAAAAGTAATATTTTTTAGCAATTCGATCAAATTAATGAGGAGAAAAATAATTAAAATCACAAAATTTATCATGAAAAAATGGCAAAAATTACAGGAAATCAACACCCTAATTGTTATTTATAAAAATGGAAAAACCTGAGTGTATATTTCTTTTGTGTATGAGTTTGTCAGTAAATATTAGTGAAAATCATTTTATGTGTCTAAGATATATACATTTATGTGCAAAGTCAGAGAAAATATTTTCAGAGAATGTGTTATGAGAATAACCTAGATAGCTACATTATTTCGAAATTCACTAATATAGAAATTATTATATATTATTTTGTATTTTATTTTAACAAAATGGTTTGCTAAATATATTCAAGAAATTTAAATCAGTTGAAGGAGAAGTTAAAAGGAAACCTTAAAAGCGAAGTTGGTCTTATATTTCAATCCTTGAAGCCATAGAAAACTTCATCTGTAAATGAAGAAAGACTTCTTACTTCTTTAAAAACAAATATATCATGTGTAAAATTATCTTATATTTTTGTTTAAAGTGTTTTTCCAGGTAAAGTTGAGTGATGGATACTTCCAATTTTTTTTATATTTATTTATCATTAATTAATTCTAAGGACTTGTAGAGTTCTCTTCTGGATCTCAATTTAAACTTCAGACATAATTAGTAAAATGAAACAGACTCAAAAAGATATTCTGAATACCCAGAGGTTTAATATTGTTAGTAGATGTCATGATCCAAGTGACACGACTTCCCCCCTCGCCATCATGATAGCCCTGATGATGACTTACAACGTAAGCCGAAACGTCGGCAGATAATTATAAAATACACGTTTTTTAATTTGTATTTTTTGAATTAAACTCGACCGAACCCCCACAAAAATAAATAAATAAAATAAAACCAAGTACTATTAGTGTACTTAGTTTTCATATAAAGATCTGTTGATCTTAAATGTAATGATTCGTTGACCATAAATACATGAGTCCATGATTAGTGTTTTTTTTTTCATCATGAAAAAATGTTAAAAATTATAATTATGTAAATATTTAGTGCTTTATATATTTAACTAATAAAAATTTAGTAATTAAATGTATAGATTTCATTAAAGTAATAATAAAAAAATTATATATAAAGGAAAAATACATCAACAGACAAATATACCATTGCAGTGAAAAAGTAATAAATATAAATAAGTGTTTTCTCTATTTTTTCTACAAATTTAAATTACTTTCTTCCTCGAAAACTTTTAATAAATGCCTTCATCGTTTAGTGAGGCAATACTTAGTTAAAAGTTAAAGAATGATGTATTTTCTTGGTTTGAGATGAAGAATAAAAAATAAATTAATTTCTGAATTCTGACGTTTAAGAAGAGTTAATTAAATGTCAAAATATTTATATTTTTAAATGTACTGTGTAAAAGGAGTAATTCCTAATAAATAATAAATTATAAAAATATATTTTTCTTTTTCCTCTAAACCCGTAAAAAAAAAATGTAATATTTGCCAAAAAGCACTTGGAAATGATTTTCTCGTTCTTTAAACTCTACACTGTTCTCTTTAAACCCACTCAGCTTTCCTGGTTTACTGTCACGTGGTTAGATCTGTATGTAATTGTCATCTCTGAATAAATATATGTATTTTCCCAGCACCATTAAACTTCCCATCCTAATACACATATAATCCCATCAAATACAATATGTCTGTCCCGATTTTCGTCGAGAACCATATCTGTTGGTGAACTCTGATGGCTGTAACCTCCGAGTGGACCTGGATACCATAGATTGAAGTCCAATCCTTTACTGTCCTTCAAAAGAGACTATTGTGTATACACATATACACAAAGGATATATCCTTTCTTCTAATGTCCTTTTCTTTCGCGATTCAGACGCTCTTCTCATTTCCACATTTACCGACATCCTCCAGCTCCCTAGTACGATATATAATCATATATATACATGGTACACATCTACAGCCACAGGTACACTTTGTTATCGAACTGGTCTTTCTGAGTGTCCCTATTCTATCTGCCATTTTGAAAATCCATACGATTATAGTTAGCGCTAATGAAATCCTCAATAATTTATTTAAAAGCTGATCTTTTTAATAGTCATTATCATTCTAATGTGAGGGAGAACTTCGTTTTTCCTTTAGCTGATCAAAATTTATGTGTGTACGTTTATTTGTCTGAATGAATATAACCAAAGTCGGTTATTAATCAATTTTTTTTTTTTTTTACATATTGTTGAACGAGTTCATTAATAGCTGAAATAAATCAAAGGGAAGGGTGATTTTGAGTAAGACCAAAATTACAGAACTCGACTTTTTCGTTCTTATTTGCTTAACGTGAGAAAAAAATATAAACAACATTTATGTCTAATGTAATTTTAAACATATATTATTTAAAAACTCTATTATTTTAATTTGTAAGAAAAATATTAAAGAATGAAATTTCAAGTGTTACATGTACTTATTTGTTTTGTAAATATTTAGAATTCAAATTTGCTATTTAGGCTTTTCATTTAAAACCCTTACACTGATACATTTCTTACTGAATTTGGACGAGGAAAAGTTTTTGGCAGGGGACTAAATATGTTCCTTTGTACTTTAATTACAAGTGTATGCAACATAGAACAGAGGTAAAATGTAGTTTTATATTGATTAGGTTCAGTAACATTTTTACGAAAATCGTCTGTTAGATGATAAATTAACCAACATAACTACAATGAGAAAGCACTTCCCCCACTCTTCCTGCTCGGCTAATCTAGAGGAATGCTTAATGTAATGGTCATTTTTCTTTCGGACTCGTAAATAGAATTCCATCATTTATTCCCATTTTGGTTCAATTTACTAAATCATGGGGGATCTGCTTTGATTACTCAACTCCCGCGGGATGGGCTTTTTTTTAATTTATTTTTTTAGTTTGAAATGAAATATTTCTAACAAAAAAAAGTTTTACAACGTCCATCTGCATCATGTAATAACTGTTTAATATATATATGTATATATTACACTGTTATTACATGATGCAGATGGACATTGTATTGGACTTCCTAAACGGGATATGATAGCGGTGGGTGTTGTGGTTTCCGGGACAGAGTTGAGTTCTAGGGAGAGAGAAGCAAGCCAGCAATAAAGCCGTGTAGTGCGGGGACAGGCCGCCAGGGGCGCTCGAGGAAATGAACGCCCCACAAATAAAGGCGGCCTCTGTGGCTGCTCACCCTGGACTTACCCTCTCATCCCACTCTCTGTTTCAGTCCGAGAGGGGTGGGTTCCACGGACATTTCTTCCGATTCCCATCGCTTCTGCTTGCTTGGCACAAAAGTATCTGCAAACAAATCTCTTCTTATAAGTTGTTCAACGAAATTAATGAAAAAATTCCGGCATAATATTTTTATATTTTATTGTCTTACTGGACCTTTTTTTTCCCCAGATAATATTAATATGGCTGAAAATGAGAAAAAGAACTGTATTTCTCTTTTTCACTTTTGGAATCCTTTTATCATGTATTTTTTCTCCATAATCCACCTAAAGGAGAGGATAGAGAAAGTATAGCGATCGGTCCAAAAATTTCATGAAGAGTTTTGAACATGTTTTGTAGTTTTTGATTTCTTATAGTAATATGTTTCTGGAAATAGTTTTAGGGCGTCTAGGTGTGTTTCCAAACAAAAATGATTTTCCGAATAGTGATCGTTCAGAATTATAAAAAAAAAAAAATATGTTGTATTTGTGTGTGTGTGTGTTTACGTATCAAGCTGTTAATTCACGAAATCAATTGACGGATGGAAGAGAGATTTCAAAAACATAATTTATGTCCATAAACCTTGAAAACAGAAAATAAAAAGACTGTAAATATTATTTATTAAAATAATTGTCAATCAATCTAATATGCGGAAAATGTTATTTTCTAACATTTATTTTATGCTATTTTTTGTAACGAATCCGAAGAATGATTCAAGAACTTGGCTTAGACAAGCTACTTTAAAAATACAAAACCAAATTCGGAATCATAAATTTCCTAAACATATTTTGTACTTAACATACAATTAAGTATACAATGTACATATATCGTTTTAACAATTATTTGCATTAAATATTTAGTAGATTACAAAAATTAAATAGTTGTTATAAATAAATAAGCGAGACCAAAAAGAATAATAAATGACAGAAAAATTTTAACACAATGAAAATATTTAACTAAAACAAATATAAAAAAAATAACTATGCTTATGTCCAATAAAAAATTAAGAGAAAAATGAAGTAATTCTCCCAATTGTTTTTATTATAGTTTTTTTTTTAATGAGTATTTCACATTCATTGCTTACTACTGTTAATCTAGTTGATTATAAAGCCAAAATTAATCAATTGGCAAAGAACTGTAGTTTCAGCCCTTTTCCCACCATGTAAAGGTAAAATGTTCATTAATAAATTTCAGTCAAACAATTAATTTAATTAAATAAATTAAAACAATTAATTAAAATTTACGTGGGATAAAAATCACAACCAAATAAAATATTCATTAATCAATATCAATATCTTCCCCGTTAATATTGTTTTTCTTTTTAAATTTTATGAAATATAACAAGTTTAAAATGTAACTTTTATCCAATCTGTAAACTTTAACTTTTTTTTTTTTTTTTCTTTCTTTTTTTACAAAAAAGCGAAAATAAGAAAGATATTTGGGATGAATTTAGAGGTTGGAGTGCCTAATCCCACCACTCACAAAGAAATTCTAATTTGATTTAACTATTAATGTTCTCTCATCCCAGATTCTTTTTTGGATAATTTCACCCAAATTTTCTTTTCATTTACTCCTAAAATTAAAGTTTTATATATATAT
>KZ806957.1:905258-929235 GCA_000696205.2 Oncopeltus fasciatus | reverse complement strand
CATAAATATATTATTTATAAATAATATTTTTAAATGCATTTTAATCACATTTAATATATTTTTATAAATATATTTTTCAATTTATTGTGTTTTAAATTTCTCCAAATATATAAGAGTTAATACCATATAAGGTTCTTGAAAAGTGACTTTTGTTTCATCAATGCTTTCTATTTCTTTGCTCATCAACCATCTGTTGTTGAGAAATGAAAGTGGCGAATTTCCACTTAAATGGTTAGTTCTTCGAGAGCGGGGTCAGTGGTGCACAGGAAAAACGATAGGGTTGGGAAAGGGGCCGTCCTTCGCGCCAAAAAATCAGTCTAATTGTAGGAGTGTTGCGGGTCGTGCATTCAGGACACGTAAGGGGGAGGGCGGCCCCTGGGACCTACTTGCCCTTGCTGGACCACTTAACTTGGCCAGGACTTGGAAGCAGGCAAAGACTTGGCCTTACAATCTTCTTAAGCCACTCTCTCTCTCAGGAGAGATAAAGAGAAGACATCTAACCTTGTGTCCTTCTAATCTTTAATTCTCACTAACTTACTTTTATTTACTCTCACAAAGGAATTCCTAGCTGTACTTGGGGGTAGAGCTTGGACCCTAAGCAATTGTTTCCCATGTATTATATATGTGTAGCTAAATTTTTTGCAGCTTCAATGCAGGATCGGGGGGAACTATGGAAAATAGACTAAATCATAGATTTATTTAAGGATAAATTTCCTAGAAAATTAAATTTTATATCCTTTCTGCAAAATCAAAATTACAATATTCTACTCTCATTCAAAGTTTAATATATTACTTTTAAATAAATATTGTAATTATAATTATATTATGTTACATTATATAATTATAATAAATATTTGAATGTTCTATAGAAAAAAAGATCAGTCTTTCTTTGTGAGCCCCCTCCAAAAAAAAAAAATAAAAGAAACAAAATCATCTGTAAGTTGACTAGTCTGAAAGAAATTCTCACACCACCATCCCCTATACATATTGAGAATTCTGGTAGATTAAGTACATAAAAAGACTGGAGTTAGATAGATAAATAATTGATTGTCTTTGGAAGATGGTTCTTCTTTTATAGACAATGCACATACAATATTTATCACTATTTGCATTCCTTAAATTGTAATAATTACACCAAAAAAAAGAATTACATTAATTAGAAAGAAATAGTAATGTTCAATCTACTAATAAAAGTTATATAATACTATACCAAAGACACTTTACCATCTTAATAAGATAAATAAATAACAATACACATATAATAACAATAAAGAATAAATAAGGGTGTTGCTTAAGAACAAAAATGACTATACTGCAACAGTTGATCAGCTAACCGAACACCCTGAGTCAGTCCTAAGAAAATAACCTTTACAGGCCATACAAAAGGACGATAAAGCCCTTATTCCTAACTAGGTTTTATAGAGCTCCATAGTCGACCTTAGACCTTAGTGAAGATGGAAAGGCTATGCGCTGACATAAATCCTGTCTCATGGGATCATACCTAAACTATAATGATAGACAGTAATGTATTTATATGCAATCTCAAAATAAAACCGTTTATTCTTAGATGATTTTAGTTTGGGTTCGGTCAAGGTAGATCCAAAAAACACAAATTTGAAAAATTTGTTTCAGAGTCATAGAAATGTGAACTTAGGGACAGGACGTCCTCTTTCATCTTCATGATAGCCCTGAAGATGGCTTACAATGTAAGCCGAAACGTCAGCAGATAATCTTTTATTAAAAAATACATTTTTTCAAATTTGTGTTTTTTGGATCTACCTTGACCGAACCCAAACTAAAATAATCTAAGAATAATATCTACGGTCAAAAAAACTCTCCTTTTAAAAACCGTTTATGTTCAAAGTGTCTTAAGTCCCAGTTTTCCGTTGTTATGCTTACAACATGTATTTCGTTTAATGAAGAATTCGACGTAAAATAAATTCAACGCAAATATGACATTTTTGGGCCTGTTAGTATGATATATCCGTAATAAACAAGTATGTTTTGAATTAAGTTAAAAAACGAACTCTTAAATGCCTCTATATATCAGTATAAATGGTCAAAACAGTCACTTTCATAATATCGTCTATAAATCCATGTTATACTTGGTTGGATATCTCTATTTGAGTGACGTCATATCCAGCTTGATAAATGTTAATGTGACGTGTTTACCAGTCTGCAGGAAACACTGCAGCTCTCACACAGTCTACTGCACAATTTTGACGGGAACGGATGGAACCTTCAGCCACACACATAACCAGCGCCTCGTGAAGCCCCCGTACACTTACGTCGGACGAGACAATTCGCAAGGGCCTTTGGCCTTCTTCGCTCGAGTGCGCTGTGTCCAGCGACCCGTTAGTCTCCGGTGGCCAATCAGCGCGCGCGGCTAGAACTGGCCAAGGCAACGCTAATTCAACAATAGATTTAGTGGACTAGACTCCCTTATGATTCTCGCCTGACTGCCCCAAAGGGGGGGGGGGGAGTGGATACGCCATTAAATGGACGCTTATTCCAAAAAAGCTGGAGAACATTTTACGTAGACATGAAAAAATCAATTTTTTCAAGCACTTACTTTCGTTATAATATTTCTCTAGTTTTCTTTATTTTATAAAAACTGTATAAGTTGGCTGAAATATTTTATTATTAAATGTAAAATTTAAAAGCTACAATACCAAAATATATTAGTTTGAATTAGTGAATTTGTTCATATTCTAAAAACTCTACCGCGTAATAGCTTTGTGAACAGATCAAGCCGGAGGAGAAAACGAGTATAAAAGTTATGAAAATTAATCATTAGAACTTAATTAACAAGTTTTTCATAAAAATTTTGTAGGACATAATGGTTAGAAAATTACAATACACATCTATAATGTTTAAAAAAAAACACCTTTTTTTTTAGCTTAAAAAACAAAGATATTTCGATTATAGATACTAATCTCCCTCTGAATCCCTCCTCATTCGATTTTAAAAACCATCTTCACGGTCAGCGGTGAAAAATCTGGATTAGTTTCTGTTTAATCAAAATAAGAGTACGCCTGTCTTAAGCCAATAGAATTATAGAAAACATTCTCGCTATTATTAGTGATAAGAAAATGTTTGTTTAGCAGAATTGATAAAAAGTTGAGTTTTCTATCATTTATGTTCTCAAACATTTTAACAGATGTCCCATGGGGAAATCAAGCAATTCATGTTGATATCATGGCACGATTTTTGAGAAATTTTATTTATTTTTTCATTAAACTTTTATTTGTTTATTACATTCTATTAAATTAAAACATTTTGTAATCTGATCACCATAATGAATGGTGTGGCAGTTTACTGTGGAAAAAGGTGAAGCGGGAAGAAATGAAGTCTTGAACAAAAGGGATATTTAGTTCAAGGTGAAGGGAGGAATTGGATACGTAATAGGGAGCATTTGCAATTATTCTGAGGGTTTTGGATTGAACGGACTGGATTCTTTGGATGTTGGAAGGCTTGGCGGCAAACTAGATTTCTATTCCATAAGTCCGGTTTTGTAGAGCGTCAGTTTGTTTTCAATCGTAAGATTGGATTCTTATTCATGAGTCTGTATAGAAGTCCATATCGCCGATTGAGTTCTTGTCCTTTAATTTTAGTGTTCGCCCCATGTAAGTCGTGAGTCAAGATGAAACCCAAGGTAACGTACGGAATTTGAATGTTACAAAGGAATATTGTTAAATTTCACAATTTCAGGGAATTCTTTCTACCGCAGTTGGAAATTAACTTCAACGCATTTTTCTTCATTGATATTTTTTTTTTTTTTTTAGAAATCTTCCCACATTTGATTGGCTAAAAATATAGTCCTTTAAAATTACATATATAATTATAACCATACGCATACTTGAGTCCAAAGTTTTTAAAATAATTAAAGCAAATTATCACTTGTTTTTGTAGACCATTGAATGATCTCGTTCATGGTCGAAATTTTTAGAGAGAGAAAAGAGTTTTGGAGACAAAATATAATATCTTGATTTTTTTTTTAGTTAATATTTGCGTTAAGAAGAAATGTTAGAAATAAAATGGCTACAAATAGTGATTTTATTACGATTCTGTGCTATACAAATTTTGCTAAATCCTTTTTTAAGGAATACATTTACGAATACAGATACAATGGATGTATGTTTTATTTATTTTACCTTCTCGGCCAATTTCGAATAAGGTCCAGTGGTAAGACATTTTACTAACATTGTTCCCTCTGTAAATATTTATTTGGTTGTGGTTTATTATCCCACGTAAATTTTAAACAATTAATGAAAGGGAATAGAATAAAAAATCTACCTGTCCCAGACAGGACTGGAACCTGGATCTCCTGCTATCCGGGCCGGCGTGCTTAACCATTACACCACCGGGGACGAGCTAGATATCTTATTAAATTCAAACCTCAATAGCGAGAGCCTAACCCACGATTTAAAGGGTGTCTCTCGTGGGTTAGGCTCTCGCTATTGTGGTGGGAATTTAATAATTTATCTAGCTCGTCCCGGTGGTGTAATGGTTAAGCACCCTGGATAGCAGGAGATCCAGTTTCCAGTCCTGGCTGGGACAGATAGATTTTTTTATTCTATTCCCACTCATTAATTTTTTATTGTTCTCTCTGTTCTGTAAGTAGATTTTCTAGTTTACTCTTTTTCATTTCCATCTTTAAAAGAACATGGAAAATATGCTAAGATTACTCAGCTCTTTGGTATATTCTGCCAACCTGCACAATGCCATTGTTGGCACACCTTTAGGGGTTATTTGCCTGTGCTAGACCGACCAATCAGAACTGGTTGAGGCATAGATATGATGATAGAGGAATTATGGATTTTTGTATTTATCAACCTTTATCTTAAGTTCATAATTGTAGAAATATTTTTTAAAAACCATTAGAAATGTGTAGTGGACATTGACCTCGCTATTTTATAATAATAAATCGCTTAACCTCATGAGGATTCAAAATATGCAACTGGCTGTTATGTCCTTGTGATTTGTGACATCATATCGCTAGAGGACTTCTATGAGAGTCCGAAAAAGGCGCTTAAACTCTTGGAGCCATCAGATACAAAAAACGAAAAAAAAAAAAAAAAGAATATGTCAATCTAATTTTTTCCCCTTAAATATAAATTGCATCCTATTTTGTAATGTAGGCTAATAACTAGTCTGTTGAAATTACTAATTATTCAGGAAACCGAAGAATCGGTTGGCTTCAGGACATTAACAAGTAAGATATAATTCTAATAATTTTATTATGCAAATGAAAAATCGTTAAAATAGGTACAATGAATATTTAATTTTGGTTTCATTTATTAAAGTCGGAAAAGGCATTAGGTGATAGCAAGGTCCATACCTGCGGGGTTTTTGCGAAGGGCTCTAACGATGTTCAGAAAGGGCTAGAGGAGCGGGGCAAGGGATGTAAAGGAAATTTGATCAGTACAGATCCCTTGCAGCCAGCTTCTGTGAACTGTGAACGGTGGAAATGCTCGGTTTGATGGCGCTGATCCAGTTACTCACGGTCACTCTGCGGCTTCTTCCTCGATATCTCCCTCCGCCATCTTCTTGTGGAACACACAATGTGCCACGTCTCTGTTTTACCCTTCTCCGTGACCACTCTTCCACTTTCGCTCTCTCTCACGTTTAGCCACAAAGATATATTCGAAACTGGCCGTGTGACCTCTACGAAAGATCCTCATGGATTAGGTGTGAAATACATGCCGGGATTACAGATACATACCCTATCGATACCTACCTGTAGAACAGATACTATCTAGGGGGCGCCAGGCTAGCTCAGGGGATCCGTACGGGTCTCGCAATCCTGACGCCGCGGGTTCAAATCCCGCCCAGGTCAATCTTTTATTTATAATATAGAAGATACTATCTAGGAATGCATACCACGTCACAGCGTCCAGAGATATGAATTCTTTACTCCTGGAACTTAAGGGGCACNCTCTGCTTTGCAAAAAATTTGCATTCTTAGGGCGTTGCGGGCCCTAAGCAAACATTAGTGTTGTATTATCACACGATTTAAATAGAGCTTTTAACGAAATTTACGGCCTTCAAATAAAAGTTAATGTTTTACATATATACTAGCGGATCCGGCAAACTTCATTTTGCCAAAATGTTTTTTTTTTTTAGGGCGTTTCTGGACCTAAGCAAACATTAGCATTGTATTATCACACGATTTAAATAGAGCTTTTAACAACATTTACGGCCTTCAAATAAAAATTCATGGAATACCTATCATAAAGTTTTTTCACAGATTAATTTACATATGGTGTAGATATGGGCTCAATCAAAAAAGAAAGAAATGTATTTAAGGCAAATTGGAAATTATATTTATTTATTACTTCATCTTAAGGGCAGCGGATAGAAAATGTTTTTGTTTCTTTATTTGGTATAAAAACGTAAAAATCTTTTGGCGTGCCAACTCGGGAGGAAGCCACATACAACTGACCGTGTGAAAAACATGAATTTTCCAAAATTAAGCCAGCAATTTCTCATGGACCCCCCATGATTAAGAGTAATAATAAAGACTGAGTAAAAAAATTCAGTCATGGAAATGTGAACTTACGGACAGGACGTCCTCTCTCATCTTCATGAGAGCCCTGAAGATAGCTTACAATGTAAGCCGAAATGTTGGCGGATAATCTTTAAAAAATACATTTTTTTGGGGGGATCTACCTTGACCGAACCCCAACTAAAATCATCTCAGAATAATATCATTTACTCAAGTTAATATCAATCCTTTAATGAAACATGGAAATTAAGCTAACTTGCACAGCTCCTGTGTAGCCGAAATTTCTAATTCGTTCCTTGTAATTTGGAGTGTTGACAGCCTCACACTTTAAAAAAAAAAAAATCCACCCTCCTCTAGAGAATTGTAGATCAGTCGATTGCCTGGAAGCCATCCATCACACAGCCGACAGTGGATTTGTGCTCGCTGAAACATTTTTAGTGGGTATTGATGAATTTCACTTTACACTGAACATTTATGTTTCCTGGCATTTTCTGTCATTCCCAGATCTTGGAATATCAATAAGTGGGATCCGCTCATATTGAATTGCTTTTTGTAGGGGGTTTGAAAATAAAATTGGTTCGCTTGTGATTAATAAATTCTACCTAAATAGATTTTTAAATTACTATTCCTCATGGCCAGGTGAAATATTTCATGGTAATGCCAGTCACTTTCAAAACAATCGTGTAGTTTTACTCTTGAAATAACTCTGGCTTTTCAATAAATATTCAAAAAGAGCTACTCTGAAAAAATATAGAAGAACATTTATAAATATTAATTTAGTTGTGGTTTTTTATCCCACGTAAATTTTTAACAATTTATGTGATGGAATAGAATAAATAATCTAACTGTCCCAGCCAGGACTCGAATCTGGATCTCCTGCTTTCCGGGTCGGTTTGTTTCCATTATAAAACCGGTACGAGCTAGATTAATATTTAATATTCATTAATATTAATATTAATATAATACTCGTCCCGGTGCTGTAATGGAAACATACTGGCCCGGAAAGCAGGAGATCCAGGAGCGAGTCCTGGCTGGGACAGTTAGATTATTTATTCTATTCTCTCCCATTAATTGTTTAAAATGTAGAAGAACATTTCAAAAATAGTATAAAGAATAAATAAATAAATGTTTGTATCGCAGGGCCAGCATAAACTAAGCAAAATCTTGTGTTCCGACAAAATTACCATACATAAGAGACTAATTTATCCAGCTAACTCTCCTACTTAAATTCCAAAAAAAAGTATTTCTTTTTGAGTATTTTATATTCAATGTATTTATTGTTTTGAATAAATGAGTAATGTTGAAAAATTACTTTTGCATCCTATATACTTATTTTTCCGTAATAATAGTAATAATTTAGTTGCTATGATAAATTTTTTCGGTCTACCAATAAACTTTCTCTTTTTTGTTAATAGATTTCAGTCATTAACTATGTCTTCTGTGGTCTGTGAATTAAAATATTAATTTTTTTNTAAAATTATAGTGACTAAATAGTAAATATATATATAATAAATAATATTTGTCTGAAGGGTAACAGATGGAGGAGCTCTCAACTTCATTGCTAGACTTTTAAACTTTTTTCTTTAATATGTGTTTTATTGAAAACTTTTTGTATAATGAACTTTAGAAAAATAAATTTTTTTCCAACACATTCGAATTTTCTATGATTCTAAATTCTTCTTTTGTATATATTTTAAACATGAGGAGGTCCTTCGAACCCTCCCTATTTTATCATTCCTGATTCATGATTTAGCTGTGATATCTTTAATCTAATACTTTAAGTTATCCGAGAGCAGGTAACTCTCTCCTAAGTAATAAAAGTAATAAATACGTTTTAGGTTAACATATTAGTCTTTATTTCTTTAAGTTCTGAGACTGAATTCCCAAACAATATCTCCTTATGAAGATAATATAAAAATAATTATTGGTTTGCTGTATCATCCTATTCAATAACATTTAGCAAAGAATCTCAATTTTTCATTGTAATGAAATTTTACCTAATTATTTTATATCATATTTTACTATGGGATTCTTTTAGGTATTTATTTTATTTTGTTGTACTGTATTATATGGACTAATCTCGTTGCAAAATAAAATGAACAATGCACTTATAATGATTTTATTATTATTCGACGGAGACTATTATAATAGGGATACTTTACATTTATCCTTTCTTTTTTTTTCTTTCTTTGGATTTCATTTTTATAAATTTTTTAGTTTATGTATTTTTTTATAAACTTTTATTTATTTATTACATTCTGTTAAATTAAAACATTTTGTAATTTGATCACCACAATGAATTTAAAAAAAAATTACTTTCAATGTCAATAACATGAGGAGTGAAGGTAACCAATGACACCACTCTCAAATTATTTACAGATTATGTCCCCAGGAGGTCGCGGGGCCATCTTCGTTTGAGTCGACGGGGAGGGTTGTAGAGGTTGGAGTTGGAAGACAAGGTCTGTGCTAGTGGATTAGGATGGTATGGCAGTTGACTGTGGAAAAGGGTGAAGCGTTTTTGTTACCAAGTACTAGTTTAGTTCGTCAGTGGGCGTCCGAATGCCGTTAGCGTTCCATAGGAGGTTATTAAAGGAATTCTTGGATTGGGGAATCATGGTGTGGGAGTTGGTAGGGTCATTTTGGTGACCAGATTGGTCAGAAGGGATATGAGTGGTGTAATGAGGGAGATGAGTTGTGTGAAGAAGGAGTGAGATAAGCAGATCATTTGGTAAGGGCGGAATCTGGACGTTAGGGATAATCAGTGGCTCCCTTCTGGGTGGGGGATGGGGTTGTGGTAAAATATTGCACACATATTGGAGTTCTGAATTGGCGGTGGGAGGAGGGATGTGTGAGATGGTTGGCCTTGTTATACGTGGTTGAGGCTAAGGTTGCTGTTGCTGGTGAGGCTGGCGTATAGTTCGAGATAGAGATCTGGGTTGTGGGTCCGCCTAAGTGGGTTTTCTCTGTTGGCTTCTGTTTTTTAGTTTATGTATTTAGTATTATAAAAATGATTATACATTTGTTTCTATACATTATTACATCAGTAATTGGATTAATGCATTTTGTGAATCATTTAAATAATACATCAATAGTAATAAATTAATCTAATGTAAATTCTTTGGCGCATATAGGTCTCATGAATTTCATGGCTTACAGTTTAGCTCAAGAAATAGTATCTGTACGGCTTATAGTAATAATTAAATTATAGCAAATAATTACTTAATGAGAATTCCATATATCTAATTTGTTGTTAATAAAGATAAAGAAATTGATTATCTCAGACTAAATATTCAATAAAAATCTATTGGACTTACAGCAATAATTAGCATAACTACTCGCAGCTAAAACCAAAAATTACATTGTAAGCCATCTTCAGGGCTATCAGGAAGATGAGAGAGAACGTCCTGTCCCTAAGTTCACATTTCCATGACTGGGGCCGCAGTTAACGTTGGCAGATAATCCTTTATTAAAAAATACATTTTTTAAATTTGTGCTTTTTGGATCTACCTTGACCGAACCCCAACTAAAATCATCTCAGAATAATATCTACGATCAAAAAAACTCTCCTTTCAAAAATATTATCCAATTATTGAGGGGTACTTAATACTAAAACATAGTCGAAAAATGCTTATAATAAATCTGGCTTATCACAGTAATAGCTGTCACTACAATCACTTATGTCACACTCAAAAATCACTGCTACTTTACTGCTTCGCTCCTACAGATGCTAGGACTCTTCCCGGCAAAGATGAGCTGAGAGCTTCGTGTAAAAGTAGAAAAGAAGAGATGTAACTTGGCACTGTCATCGCGTGTTACACACATGGCTAACAGTTACATACTTGGCTAACAGTTCCGACCTGTCGTAATATCTTTCGAACGATCTTTAAATCATAGACAGCTCAAATCCCATCCCCTACAGTATTAAAACAAATACTTCAATCAATACATAAAATCTAATTCATGCAATAAATGCAAGGGAACAGAATAACTACCTCAGCTGGGACTCGAACCCGGATCTCCTGCTTTTAGAGCGGGCATGCTCGCAAATTGCATTTATTGTATAAAATTAATGTTGGATTAAATAACACGACAAATACAATATCTAATTCACACATTTTACTAGCCCTACCCCAACTTATACCAGATAAAAGAAATTTATAGATATGGGATATAATGTTTAAGTCCTTCTTGAACATCCCAGCGTATTTCTGTGATCTCCAAAGTCCAAAAAATATGTTTTATTTTATTTATTCAGGTTTTAGTATATTTCTCGCTAGTAAATCTAATTATTTATGTTGGTTTGTTAAAGTGACTGCATTTGTTTTTTAAAATCAACGACAGACCTACATATTAGGGGAAGCTAAAAATATGGTTCATAATTNCTTTGGTGACAAAACTTCTTATATATCCAGATGGATATGTAAGAATTTTACATGAATCCGCATACATAAATATACGCTTAAGTGTGTATATATATATGTGTGTGTGTGTTTATATATATGTGTTCACTATTCACTGACAAAGAGCAAGAGGTACCCGAAAATTTTATTCCTTGTGATTTCTTCTTTCTGTGTGCACTGCACTCTCTATCCTACCTGTTCTTGGTTACTACATATCGCAGCCGCGAGTGTTTCATTATACACACATATATATAACTTAGGAATCAGGCTTCATTCTAGTGACCCAGCATACTTTCACAGACCAGACAATTCAATAGATTTCTATTTCTTTATGGAGAGCGAAAGATCGAAAATAAATTACAAGAAATCTAAAAACACTTATTTATTGCTCAACTTCTTTCAAGTCCTAAAAAACCTCTTCAGGAGCTCTAACTGATTGAATAATCAACACATTTCTCAGAAACATACACAGATTGAGTTTCACTACACCTTTGGTGTCACACGAAAGAATAAATAGGGTATAAGTCCGTCCCGCGGGGGCTTCGTAAACTAAGTGGATTTCTCTTGTTTCTTCAAAGATGGGCATAAGTGGGAGTCAAAATAGTTGGTTCTTACAAGCTGTAGTGTGCAATGAGCGTACAACAACACAAGCTCACTAGGTAAACATAAATATATCTGAAGACAAGTCACATAGGATGTGATGTCAGAGGCTAAAGTAGACCGAAATAAATTAGAGGCTTAGGGATTGAACGAATGAAGGAGTACGAAGGAAGAGAATGAAGTTATGTATATGCTAACGTAATAATTATATAATAACGTGACATACGAATAGCAATAGGAAATCCTTCAGCTAGTCTACATTAAAGATACAGGATAGAATAAGGATTAAATAAGATGTTCATTCGCACATGTGTTCTTCTTAACAAATGTATACATGTTCATGTTCTGTGAAGACTATCGGGCAACTGCATTTTCCGTACTGGGTGCTAGGGTGGAAAATAGGGGTGGCCTGCCACTTTAGTAAAATGGACTTGCCTGAAGATGATGTTTATACAACGAAAAAACTAGCTTTACAGAAAACAAATAAAGCTGGAATACGATATCATTTCTTTGATCTCGATTAAAACCATATTGATATATCTCGCTATCCATCTAAATAATAAAAATAATTTAAATTGATAGATAGATGATAAATAAATTAAGTTTTATTTTTTTTAAATTCTGTAAAAATACAAAGGACTGGTTACCAAAAGAAACAAAAATTAATTATAATTTAAAGAGAAAGTTCTAACAAATTTAATACATTAATACTGTTATACTCCATATAAAATAAAATATTATTGAAAATATTATTTGCCTTTTAAATTTTTTTTTAAATTGAATTATTTTTCATACATAAAAAATTATTTAAGCTCCATTAATGTAATCACTAAGCATAAGAAACGCTGTTATATTCTTTACCGTGGTTTTGAGGCTTCCGAGTGAGTCACAGAGCTACATTATTACATTTCCAGTCGAAATTAGTTTTAAAAATAAATATTTAAAAAAATTAATATAAACATGGCTTTATTTATTTTATTATTCAGGTCATTTTTAAATTTATTAATTTTTCCATGAAATGAAAATATACAACGAAAAGGAAGCCTTTTAACAGTAGATAAGTCCTCTTGAGCCTACCCCATGGATGCGTGAGGGTGGGTGGGGGTTTAAATTCGAATAAATGGCTTCTAAGGGAGGCCTCTGCTCCAGATAAAACAGATACATATACAAAAAAGGAATCACGAGAAAGAAGGGATGGCGAGAGGGGAATTTCAACGGATTTGCGAATAAGATTAAACAACTGAATACGAAATTAGGGAGTAGATATACTATCTCTTTCATTCCGTATACAAAGACACACACACACACACACACACACACACACACACACACACACACCTACGCACGCACATTCATGAGGCTCACACAACCATGCAAGGCACACACTTGATCGTAGGCGAATGGATATACTTTTATAATCATTTGCCACCAATAATACAAACATATAATTTAAATTTTTAGTTTTATACACTGATTCTGTACCTTCATCGTATTGAGGGATTGTTATTTAGTTAAACCAATAGCATTTCTCTTCGCCAACATTTCGGCGAAAAACCATCTTCAAGGAAAGTTAGATACTACTCGCTTATCACGACCATGACTGGATAGAATTGCAGATACAGAAAAAATCATTTGTTTTCTTTCCGTATTAACCGAACCCCAACTATCTCTTCAAAAAACATCTTTAACAATCTTCAATGATTTATTTATTTTAATCGTTTTCTAATGATATCGTATTGCTTTAAATTATTTTTAAATTTTTAGTAATTAATGGGAAATTAATAAATAAGATTCATTAAATTCTTTTATAAATATTTCGGCTTATAACCCTCTAATTAGTTTTTCTTACTGTAGGAATTTTATAATACTTTTTGGTGAGTTTTTTTTTTGTGGTTTTAATACGAAATAAACATTTAAAAATATATAAATAAAGATGAATAAAGATCACTAGGCGAAGGAAAGGACGCAGTGCTCCTACTCCTAGATATTTAAGGCCCTGTGACAACCTTCGTCTTAGTCGACGGCGATAGTAAGTATTGGAGTTCAGTGACAAGGATTTGCAAATAAAATAGGGTGGAATATGAGTTTGCTGAGGAATAGAGTTATAAGGTTGGATTTGAGGTCTTGTAAATAGGGAATATTAAGGTTGTGATGAAGTGTGGTGTTGGCCACATAATATGGAGCTTTAATTTTTTTTTTATCATCTTTGATCATTGATCGTAGTAATATTAAACATATGGTATTTGGTGCTTGGAAATATAGTTTACTATTAATGTAAATAATATTCTTACAGCTCTTGATAATAAATTAAAGTATGCACAATATCATGATGAAAGATAGAAATGAAGACAATTAGTATAATTATTAAAAATTAAATGGAAATTCCTAGGTCCTGGGAAGGATGAGATCCTGGGTTCGAATACCAGCTTAACCCAAAGCACAGAGTTCGTATCAGGTCTATGACAATTATATANTTATTTTAAGATTTTATATAAAACCTTTATTTACATTTTACATTATGTTAAAAATAAATGAAAACATTTTGTAATTAGATTTACAATGAACATTTTTAAAAAATGACATTAATGAAAGTCACATTAGTAGAGGAGGTGACCTCTCTCAAATCATTTACAGACTATGTCCCCAGGAGGTCACGGGGCCATCTTCGTTTGAGTCGACAGGGAGGGTTGTAGGGGTTGGAGTTGGAAGACAAGGTCTGTACTAGTGGATTAGGATGGTATGGCAGTTTACTGTGGAAAAGGGTGAAGAGGGAAGAAATGAAGTCTTGAACATAAGGAATATTAAGATCGTGGTGAAGGTATGAATTGGATACGTAATAGGGAGCATTTGCGATTATTCTCAGGGTTTTGGATTGAAAGGACTGGATTCGTTTGATGTTGGAAGGCTTGGCGGCACCCCAGATTTCTACTCTGTAAGTCCAGATTGGTCGTAATAAGGTTTTGTAGAGCGTCAGTTTGTTTTCAATCGTAAGATTCTATGACAATTATTCATGCGAATATGAGCGCTATAGTCACGGTGCAAAATACAAATACTCCTCTATGTGATATCAAAAAAAATTTACTTAATTAAACAAATATATCAAGACAAACACACGTTCACCTTCATACTCTTGCATATATACTCGTACTATATACAACCGTATAATAATCCATTCTATATTATATACATACATATTAATCGTGTGATAATGCTATCTCAGGAACTAATTTTTTTTAATAGGTAATTCGCTCTAAAAATAAATACCATGGCTTTAATAAATAACTAAGATAGTAATATAAAAATAGGAATGTAAGAATTCTTCAAGTTAAAGTATAAACTTATTTAATTATAGTTTTTAAAAAAAGTTTCCGCAAAGTGCGACGTCATAGTGGCTTAAATAAAAAAAAAAGAAATTACATAAAAATTCAGATAAAATGGGATGGCTGAAAGTAATTTCAGAAGAGACTGAAAGTGAGTTGGGAATATTAAATTCGGCGTTGAGAAGTGTCAATCCGCGAAATAAAACAACTAAATTGGGACTCAACGGATTTGAATTCAATTTTACCCCACGCCCCATCCCCTATCGCCAACCCCCCACTACCCACTCACTTCCCCCTTCGATACAAATAACTCTCCCCACCCCCCACTATTTGCAATCAGTACGAATACGCGCTTCCCGCCTCCTTCCACTTACAATTCTTACTTCAAATAAATAAAAGAAAACGAAATTGTGCAACGAACTATTTTTTTTCTCTTAAAAGGAAAGTTAAAAATTATTGCTCAAAAGATTCTCTTTTATATTTTTTTTTATAGGTTCATAAAAATATGTAGTCTTCCTGATTTAAAAAAAAAATTTTTTCTTCCTATTTTGCAACCATTTTCGTTACAGTTACTGCATCTTGAGGCAGCTCTAGTGCGCCTCCCAGACAGAGCGTTCCTCAGTAGACAATCGAGGGTACTCCGTTCTGTCTGTGACCGAATTCGACCCCCTGAAGATGCAGTAATTGTTGCAAAATCTGTCGAAAAAGCCGGAAGAATAGATCTTTTACTGGACATATCAAGTCTCTAATCTGTAATATCACTACCAGGAAAAAACCACCTTAGAAATAGTATTTGAAAAATTATTATTGAATAATAAAGGAAAATATTAAATAAGCAGAAATAGTTAAAACATTATCAAATATTTTGTTTTCATAAATACACATTGTTTATTTACTTCTCTTGATATTAATCTTTGTTTTTTAGAAAAGTGATTAAGTCCAACAACTCATTTATTTGTTTTTTTTTTAATTTAAATTGTTCATATTGGGAGCTAATTAAATAAATAAAAACTTTTTTTTTATTGATGAATAGTTTTTTTATTTATTAAATATGGTTTTTTTGTACCGCTATAGTAATTTAAAAATGGCACCTGGCTTTATTTATTTTATTATTCAGGTCATTTTTAAATTTATTAATTTTTCCATGAAATGAAAATATACAACGAAAAGGAAGCCTTTTAACAGTAGATAAGTCCTCTTGAGCCTACCCCATGGATGCGTGAGGGTGGGTGGGGGTTTAAATTCGAANTGACCCGAACGATATATATATAATTTATTTTCTAAGTTTGCATTAATTTTAGACTATTTATTATTGAAATGATTTGTAGCTTAAATCAGTTTCGTTTTCTATTAATTAATTAACTATCGATATATGCATTAATATAATTGTGTATCAGTCTTGTTGCATAATATATCTGATTCACATATATAGAATGCATTGGAAAGGTGTTATGGTTATGCTATATGGCATTATTATAATTGTTATTGATGTATTTACAGTTATGGTTTCTGTATTAATGAAGCAAACATACAAAACCAGCAGCTGTAATAGGGCTGATATATTTCGGCTGATATCGATCGACGGGGATGGGTAGTGTGAGCCGAGAGTGAAGCTAACCTGGCGGAGAGAAGCCTTCTGACAGGAACTTGGTGAAGAATCACATTACCTCTAAGTGAAGCCCCCGAGTGCAGACTTGCCGGACTTAGCTGGCTTAACTCTCGCCTCTCGTCGGCTCTCCTTCGCGAGACAGAGGTTCCAGCTACAACACAAGTTCCAGATACAGCATGAGCCCACAGTGCTGCTATTTATGTCGAATGTCAAACATGTCTCATATGGCATTACAATTTATAAATCGCTTCCGCTTACCAATAAACGAATTTATTCAGATGTATGCAGGAAGAAACCTATTTTTTTTTCTATTTTTAAAATTGTGTAAGTTTACTCTTTTTACAAATACATATTTATATATGTAACATAGTCACGGACCTAGCCTTACTATTTTACAGCTGTAGGACTAATGTTACAGAGTAGAACTGAAAACCTTTTTATGATTGGCTAGTCGTCGAGTATTAGCGTGAGACATCATTAGTCAGGCTAAGATGATTTTAGTTGGGGTTCGGTCTAGGTAACCTCGACCGAACCCCAACTAAAATCATCTTAGAATAATATCTACGGTCAACAAACTCTCTTTTTGATCATTAGTCAGGGTATTGGCGAGGATGGGAAAAATGAAGTTCAATTCAGTCTGAGATGTGACCATACATGATCCCTCAGAGATCTCTCCAGACATCACTATCGCCCTGATGATGGCTTACAAGTTAAGTCGAAACATTGACAATAATAAAATGATTTCCCCACAATGTTGGAGTACTTTATTTTTCTCATCCTGGCCAAAAGCCTGACTAATTTCTCACTAATTATTCATGTATATTCTTATTTTAAGATTTAAGGATCAGTGAAAAATCTTAGGGAGCTAAATTCACAAGTCAAATAACTTTACTAACGTAATATTCATGTAAATATTATTATCTGCAGATCAAATTTATCATTCAATTATTCTATAAAATTTGGCTATTTTTATGTCAGCACACCTCGAAAATGATTCTATAAAAACTAATTTTATTACAATGTAAGCCGAAACGTTGGCAGATAATCCTTCATTAAAAAATACATTTTTTTAATTTGTGTTTTTTTGGGTCTACCTCGACCGAACCCCAACTAAAATCATCTTAGTATAAAAACTAATATTAGGTCAACATAGACATTAGGTGAATTAACTGTAATAGGTATACTTAAAACCAAATTTTCCAATTATTGACCAATAATCTTTCCTTTTTAGCATTTTTTTTAAGGATAGTGCCAAATTCATTTTCAATGATGTAATTTTTCTTATGCAAAAATAGTAGTAGTAATTGTGTAATACCACGAACAGTAGATAGCTATAAGTAAATGTCATTTAACTTTAAATCCATTACGTATAGGGAATAGAATATGAATAATTCTAAAAAGTTTGAATAAAAGTAAAAATTTGCGCTTGACATTATACACTAAATTGAAAACGTAGACTTGATTTCTTCGTTTTTAAAGATATTTTAAAATCAAAATTTTTTGATTCATAAAATTATGCTAAATAATATTATTTTCTAATTTCAAGAGTTTTGAGTCAATCAAATTTCTTCTCAAAGCTTGAGGAAGACCGGAAGACTGCAAAGTTCTGAAAGTTTCTTTTTATTTATTTTTTTTTTTTTTTTAACTCGAAAACTACTAAAACCGTAAGTCCAGATAGTTCATAGTAAAGTCTTGAAAACTTCTTTAGTTCGTTATATAATGTAAGTTTTGAAATTTGATTAACTGGAATTCGGAATGTTGTTATTGATTGAGTTCTTGTCCTGTAATTCTATTAACTCACTCCTTAATTGACAGTGAAATGTATCTTAATTGAAGATGGAGTCGAAAGAGAATTCTGATTTAAAATTTTAATTTACGAATTTTTTTAAATTGCAATTTTTGTATCTACTTTGACTGAGCCCTAACAAATAAAACATCTAATTTTTCGAGGTTAGAAATGGTAGTAGTTGCAGTTTCGATTATTTATTTTTATTATCTATTTACCACGGAATTGTTGGATTTTTCAAGTTGTTCTTGAACTGGATAGTCCTATAATGTCCAAACCAACCTAGGATTGCATTTAGATGTGTGTAACTGGGGTAGTCTGATCCTTACAGGACCAGAAAGAAATGGTTCAGAAAGTAAAGCCATGATAAGTTACTAGGTTAACTATATTTTGACTTAAGGACAAAGCTGCTAAATTTGATCGAATGCCTGAGATGTCCAAGAAAGTACCTGGAAAATATTCTTTGCGTTCATGAAATTAATAAATTTAGTCGACAACATGAAACATTTGCTAGATTGTAAAGTGTAATGCAATTATCATTTCCAGAATTGAACGAATATTCAAGGATTCAATGATACACATAATTTTTTAAAAATAATTTTATCTAAAGCCTTAAAATTTAGAGCAAGAATGCTGATTGGACGAAAGAACAATAGATAATGTAGTGGTTATCCAGGTTTGGAGAATAAAATTATATCTGAATATTTCCAGAGGATTGGAAAAAGTATCGTTCTGAATATGCAATTATAGTATATGGGTATGAATAGCAATTGCCTTCTTGGTGATTTCGGAGAATATGACCCATGATTTAATCCTAGACCATTGCTCATAGGCAGATGAGAGGTAATATTCTTGACCTCTGGAGCATTAACTTCCTTGAGGCCATTATCTATTGGATCTAAATTTGCTTCAAATGCTGGGCAATCATTTCGAACTTGTCATTGTCGCAGAGACCCAGAAACCATCTGCTCTTGGCGAAAGAAGGTTGAACGTTCAACTCCCTTAAGGATTAAGTTGTAATACTGAGGTCCTTAAGGATTTTTTGCCTGACGAATAAACATTAATAGCATTAAGTTTAAAGCTCAATCATCAAGTTTAATTATACAAGTCAGGAAGGACGGCTAAAGCATTTGGTTATTATTTGGATTTGAATATAGTTTTCCATATCCTTTACTAAAACATGATGGTAAAAGACTGTAGAGAATCATCTAGTTTAAGACAGTTCTTTAGGGTAATTCCAAGATCAAGTAAGTCATCTAATAAGATAAGAATAAAAAAGAGAAGGCGTCAGGTATGAAATTGGTTTAGAACAGGTCTGATGTCAATGAGTTCATTTAAGTGCGCTTGTAAGTACTTATTTTTCTTCTTCTTCTTAATCGGAGTGTTGCACATTTAAGAAGTTTTATTTAAATGTATTAGCCTCCCTTTCCGGGTGAGGAGGGAGGGGATAGCTTCAGGTTACCACCCCATTATTAACACCCATGGCTCAGGACTAGCTTTTACTTATAAATAAAAGATTGTCCAGGGCGGGATTCAAACCCGCAGCTTCAGGATCGCGAGACCCGAACGGATCACCTGAGCTACCTGTAGCCCCTTTGAGAATTTTACATAAAATGTCTTGGTCTCTTGAAAATAGCTTGATTTCTTTGAGGTTATATCGTATCTGTAACTTTCTTCTATCACTTCTAGTAGTACTTCTACTACCGATACTTATAAGGTAGCATTGTTTTTGCTGATAAGGGTATAACGTGGAAAGTCAAAACCGTGGCTGTTTGATATGCTAGTAGAGTCGCCATAGAGAAGATCGTAGGTACATAGCAAGGAATATATCGACCTGACGTTTTGGCGGGAATTTGTAACCCCACGTCTTTATGTAAATTAAGTACGACTTACTCGATCTGAATTAAGTACTACCTCGACTTTGCTAAGCCCTACTTAGGGCTACTCCCAGCCCTTAAAGGTTAAACTGCATGAGCAATATAACCTAAATTATTTTCAATATGTAGCACTTTTTATATATACGTGAATTTTCGAAGTCAACTTACAAATTCTTAATTAATTTTCCCGGTATAAGTTCTTAAGATATTTCAAAATGTGAATAACTTTTGAAAATTCAGTGATATTCACTTTCAAAATAAAGCTCTGTTGCTTGATATAAACCTATAGAATCTAATACAACTGATTAAAAACAAATATAACACTCACTAACATATATGTATCCTATAAGATTTTTGTACATACACTCACAGATATATGTATGTGTGTGTGTGTAATAGAGAAAAATAACAAGCTCTCTCTAGAGATATAGAGACAGTCTCTCATCACTCCTCACTGACGAAGGGCGAGGGATCCCCAAAAATTTTATTCCTGGTGATTTTTTGATTTTTTTGTGTGTGCACTGCACTCTATCTCTCACCTCTTCTTGATTACTATTACGTATATATATATAAAATCAACATAACTAATTTTTTCTATTTATTTGAGAAAAAATGCTCAACGAAAAACCATTAACAAGCTTGGGCAAGTAAAATATGAAAATTTTGAAAACAATATTATTGCTTATTTATTCTTTTTTTTTTTTTTTACAATTAGATTCCATTTCCATTTCAATAGTATTTTTATTTTCAATGTTTAGTATTTAATTTTTAGTGTGATGAAACAAAAAAATATTTTTCCACAGTTAAAAGAAATATTTAAGGAGATGTTGAGATTTATCTTTACCCAAAATTAAAGTTTAACAATTTAGATTTCACAATGTTTGTTGCTTTTCTGAATGAGATTGGGTTTACACTTTAGAATACTATTGGAGAAGCTATATTTATTATTGAGCTTATCAGACCAATAGGAGTCGAGAATTACTTGAACCCTACATTTTAAATTAACGGTCTATAATTCACAATTACTTGCTAATAAAAATTGGCACGCTACTTTTGCAAATGTACAACAAAAATTAATTGTGGTAATAAGTTCAATTGGGTCAAAAGAACTGGGGGATTTAAAATATTTGGAAAGAAAATATGTAAAATATACATAGTAGGATGCTGATAATTTGTGGTTTACACAACTCCTGCGCGAAAGATATTTTTTCTCAAGAAATTCCCTGTAAAAAATACGCTGTGATTGAATAAAATTAATCTGAAATTCTCCCCTCCTAGGTCTCGGCAATTCAAGGGTAAATTTACTTTAATATTAATACAAGGAATGTATATATTAACAAATATCCTGAATATTCCGTAGGGGGGGGGGTATCAGTATTGCTGTATTTATAGTAAGTATCATAGGTGCTGTTGCTTTTCAGTGTTCAATCTAAATGGAAATTTAAAATAACAAACGTTATCTGTTTCGTTATTCATATATTTCTCTAACTAATGTGTATTAATATGGAATATTTATTTTATCCTTTATAGACCTGTTAGCTTCCAGCCCATGGAGGATTAAATGACTCTCTGTTTTTTGTTTTTGTTTTTGTGTGTGTGGGTTATAAAAAAATTTACGGTTAACTGTTTCTCCGAATTAAAGTTACATCACAATCTCAATGCTAAATATGAATGGAAATTTAACGATTATAGAAGATTTACCGAATAAATATACTAGTTTTTTTTTCTTTTTAAATCAGTATTTATTGACTAAATCCATACAGTCAAAAATATTTTCAAAATATATTTTCGCCAGGGTCACGTTTCCCTGTTTATGAAAACTTGAGAAATTAGAATCAAGGCCATTTAAAACTATTTTTCACTTTTATTCTTTAAATTTTTTTCCAGAAACATTTTTAAAGGAGCTGGAAGACATTTTGGGGATTCTCCCTTTTTCATGCCACAGCCCCATAGAAAAAGTGAATTTGAAAACAGTTATATTTCTTTGACACATAGTTATATTTATTTTGATTTTTTTTCCAAGCCAAACATTTTCATAAGCCTTACAAAAGGCCTTTCTTAAGTCCTTATAAACAAATATAATTATATTACTAATTGGGGGCTTTGAACTTAAATATCTTTGAATTTGTAAACTAAAACCTTCATTTCAATAATAGTGCACTTTTAAACCTTTAAATATATAAAATATGCTTAATAGAAATAAAAAAAAGATTTTTTTTTAAATGAATTTTATCAATTGTAGATAATAAAAAAAATACAAATAAAAAAAAATATGTATTTTTCTTAAAAATTATCTGTCGACGTTTCAGCTTAAATTGTAAGCCATCTTCAGGGCGGTAGAAATATAATGTAATGAGAATACCATTTAGAATATCATAATACAGAATTAACATAGTGTAATGTGATATCAAAAGTATGAATGTAGAAAGCTAAGTAAGAGAATTTAAAAAACATTCAGACAACAACTTATTAAAAAAATAATTGAATAACATTAAAACAGTAATTTACCACACCTGTCTATCATGAAGACGAGAGAGGAAGCCCTGTCCCTAAATTCACATTTCCATGACTGAGAGGAAAATATAATTTTTGAGAAGGACATCGTGGGTGGTGAAAGGGTGGAGGGGGATACCCTTCCTTTTTTCCTTTGTCCTTTTATTGCCTCCTTTTGAAACAGGCCGCTCTGCCTTTGTACCTTCCACCTCGTACCCCTCCCCCTGTAGACTCTTCCAAATGTCATGGAAATGTGAACTTTATGACAGGGCGTCTTCATGATAGGCAGGTGTGGTCAATTACCGTTTTAATGTTATTCAATTATTTTTTAATAAGTTGTTGTCTGCATGTTTCTCAAATTCTCTTACATAGCTTTCTACATTCATACTTTTGATATCACATTACATTATGGTAATTCTGTATTATAATATTGTCAATTATTATTGTATTCTCATGACATTGTATTTCTACAGCCCTGAAGATGGCTTACAATTTAAGCCGAAACGTTGGCAGATAATCTTTTAAAGAAATACATATTTTTTTTTGGATCTACCTTGACCGAACACCAACAAAAATCATCTAATAATAATACCTACGGTCAAAAAACTCTCCATTTGATCAATTTATTCTATTTTTATCAAATTAGGTGTATAATATTGGATTGTTCGATAAATTTATTCTAATGCCTTAGTATCTTAAACCAAGAAAGTATTAATTAACAATTAATCTACATATAGAGATGATTTTATTGAACTCTAGAAAAATATTTGAAAACGGAGTAAAGTAAGAAAATATATTAAAAAAAAAGTGGTGAGTCGGAGATTTCAGCTAGTTCAGAAGTTATTACCAAAATTTGTTACCAGTGCAGCTGCGATGAAGAAGGTGCAGGAAAACCACGCAAATTTACCGCTAATTTCTAGAGGCGCCTTCAAGTGCCGTACATCAAGTGCCCTTTAGTTCGCTAACTGTAAATAATCTGTTTTCAGTTCTTTTTGATAAGGACCATGCCTACTAATTAGTAGCATTATGCAATTGCATTGAAGGGCCTCTGCAGCGTTTATTATTTCGAGTGACAACTGATTGGCCTTGTTACCAAATGCAGGTTACTAACCAAAATTCCTCCGAAGCGTAATTTTTATTTTCCCGCAGTGTCAAGATCACGTGACCTTATTGCACCACTGCTGGTGCATGGTTGATGCTAGCATCAAGATGGTTTTGTAAATTGTTAGAAGCGGTTTTGGAATCAAGGTGGGAGGAGAGGATCTAATTCTTCATAAAGGTATCCACAGAAATCCTTCACAAGGTTGTTGCTTGGACTCCTGGGAGAAAACCCTTGTTTACTTCCGCCTCGATCCTCTAACTTGTCTAAGTTAAACATGAGCTT
>KZ806957.1:855348-880401 GCA_000696205.2 Oncopeltus fasciatus | reverse complement strand
TATATATTTATTTATAAAGAAGGAGGTTGTATTTAGATAAGCATCTTAAAGAACAAATTTTTTTTTTAAATTAAATTTGAAACAAAAGTGGTTTTTGTCAAATGGTGGGAATAATTTATAAATATTGGGAGGGAAAAAAAAGGGATAAAGTAAAACAATATTTTGCAAAGATTATAAGCAAGTATGCAATATAAAATCACCTATCCCTAAAATAACAACACACTATAATTTATAATTATTATTATAATAATAATTAGAAAAGACTAAAAGGTTATTTCCACCACCAATGAATATAGAACTATCATGCCTTCTGTAATGCGTCTTGATTAGTTTCTGCAAATCATCTGAGTTGAATACAGACAGTGACAGTGAACACATGTATTCGGCCTCAAAGATGGACAATGTCCAAAAGTGCTCGCCAACAGAAGATGGTTTACAGAAACCAATGAAGACGGATAATAGAAGGTATGATTAGAAAAGACCGCTAGATCAAATTTATTTTTTTCTTTGACGCAGACATGACATTGCAAGTCAACGGACATGGTCTTTGACATTTAATTTCAATGCTACATATTTAACTTAAAATCAACTATTTCTAATTTATAAAATTATTAGTAGACTAATTCTATTGAGAGAAATTAAAAATAAATTGTTTCTTAAATCGCTAACAGTCTTACATGCAATATGTGTATATAAATATATATGTATATAAACATTTTTGGTGTCTAGCATGTAGAAATCAACATTAATTGAGCATCATCATCAGCTAAAATTTTCGAAATTTCCCCTTCGCCACAAAATATAAAATTCACTAAATATTACCAGTGATTTTTGCATGCCTTAGATATTAGACTAGATACTATTATTAATTATTATTAATAATATTTGGCTTAGATATTATTAGACGGGAATGGTCACTAACAAATTTGAGATGCTCAATTTAAGATTGGAGTCTACTTTATTTTTTCAGGTATTGATTAGATAACGCTACTGAAATTTCAAATTAAATTCTGTGTAATCTGAGCCTTCCCAGTGCCACTCCTCGCCACATTCATTATCACTGAAGACGACATTTACTGATAACTGAAGCTTTAGATAATATAAGTAAAATGTTTTTCTCTTTTTGTATATGACTATTTTTTTTGAAATATTCTTTGATCGTACTTCAACTATCGATATGTTCTTACAGTACTTTTATATAATATTTTATTTTGTTAATCTATTTTTATCACAGCTTCTAATAAAGTTAAGATTATGAAATTCAAGATATTAGTCAATGATAAAACTATTCTCTGGAGAACAATGTAAACGTTTATAAATATTTTATTGGTGTTGGCATTTACCTATAATAAGAAAAAAAATGCCTTCTGAAATATGCCCTGGTTCACCCGAACTCGTTGACTAGTTTTGTGTAAAATTTACTTGCTGGTGGAAATTTATTACTTATTACAAAATTGCGAAGGGAAACTAAGGGTTGTTGTCTGAAGGGTACCCTGAACTGTCACGTGATCTAGCCATAAAACTTTCTGTTTGAGAGTTAGCTGTCGGAGAACGCTATTGGTTCATGCATATGCATATCAGATCTGGGGGATGTGCTCCCATATGAGACTTGCCCCCCCCCCCCTCGTCCTTTCATTATCTTTAGTGGTCCCAGGTCTCAGCTTTTCCCTAGCTATCGCATGTACCGCTGAATCTCACGTCCTGCCTCGGGTAAATTTCACAAATCCTATGGGGGATGTAGCTATTGAGATCTTTCCCATGATCGGAAAAATTCAATTTCGACAACTGTGTTCACAGAAAAAAACTTCTAATATGAAAATATTAACGATTATATTTAAATATATAAATTGGGAAATTTCACAACTCATCTTCGTCCACTGATTTTTGGCAGTCATACTGCGAAGAAAAAGGCCTGTCTCAAATTACCAATTTGATTATAAAACCCATAAAGAGAATGAAATTAAACATTATTCCTGGTTTTAAATGGAACCGACTAAGAGGAATCGTAGATAGAATGGTTCTGACCTCTGTGATATGCCAGTTCTAGTAGGGAGTGCTCTGTAAGGAATAGATAACAGAAATAGAAAGTAAAAAATTGAATGCAGAAAATAGGCCTACCAAATTTTAGTTTTGGAAGAAATTATAGAATTGAAAATTATAGATACAAGTGCATCAATATTTGAGGTTCGGACAGAAAAAAAGTTAAAATATAATTATTAAAAAAAAGAAAGGTATTTATTGTTAATATTAATTCTTTACATTACAATTATTATAACTATTCACATTTTTATTTTAAATTCTATTAATGATGCAATTTTAACGTATATAAGCTTGATGAATTATTTTACAGTTTTTTGCAGCATAATAATGATATATTCTGGATTTGTTACCTTTAAAATTTATATTCGTCAACATAAGTTTTAAAAAAAGCCGTACTATCGGCAAAACAGTAAAAAGTCAGTTATTTTAAATGACTTTTTCATACCAAAATCTAGAACTTCAATAGTAGAGAATTTTTTTAACTTTGGTCGAGGTTGATAAAAAAAGAAAGTACAATATTAAGAAATGCCGACGTTTCGGCATATTTTATGTGCCATCTTCATTGCTATTGAAATACTATGTCTTAAAAAAACTTGAGAAAAAAAAAACTATATCAGTTACAAATGAAGAGTTTTTGAACATAGATATTATTAGTAGATAATTTTTGTTGGAGTTCGGTTATGGTTGGCACCCAGGTGTAGAGTGAACTAGGTTCATTTTTTTTTAACGTATTAAAATATCAAAATTTTAAATGTTTCACAGCTAGTCTATTTTTAGGTCTCTAAATGGTTTCAAATTTATAATGATTAATGTTAATTCAGAATGTAATAAATAAATAAAAGTTTATAAAAAAAATGTTAATTATTGTCTATCTAGGGAAATATTTAATTGATAAGTAATTAACTCTCGGTTATTCATATGTTATTATAGTTTAATAATAATGTTTTGTATGCTGCAAAATATTTGTAAGGAAAATGAACAAGCTAATTTATTCTAAACTAACTTGTCAGGTAAGTTGTTTCAAATAAAAATATAAAGATTTCTATAAATATAATATAAATTAATGATATTAACAGTGTAAATATTTTCTGGAATGTATGTTCAACATGTTCATGTTGTTTTTTAGACTCGTAGATAAAGACAGTAAGTTTTTCTTTATAATCTTCCGATTGTGAGACAGTAAACAAAAATAAATAAATGCATAGCTGCTACAAGTGATCTCTCCAGGAAAACATTTCCTCTTCATTTTTGTCTCTTCCGTGTCATTTATTTCTATTTGTTTCCATATGTTTGATAACTTTATTTTCAATACTATTAATTTTGAATACATAATGATTTTTAGTGCTAAAAATATATTTATCACAGGAGATAATTACTATAAAATTAATACCCGCCGTTGGCGTAAAGGGATATCTGCTAGAAAACTCTACCGTCAAATTTAATTATAATCACTTACAAAAGAATTATTTATGGTTAAATAAATAAATGATAAAATTAAAAAATAAAATTTCGCAGTTAAACTAAAACAAAACTTCAATTAAATTTGGTTTTATTTTAACCCTTCACTCGCTTTATGTTCATTCAATAATTACTTCAATCAAAGTTATCATAAATAATTGATATTAACAATGTATTTTAAGCATATTTCCAATTTCAAACGAATGATGAACTAACTTATTTAGATGGTATCTGCTCGGCTACTGCACTAGCAGATGAAAGAGTGAAAAAGTGAAATTTGGCCTAAGTTATGCCAAATAAATTACGAAGTTAGTACCGAACAACTCCCCTCCATCGAAAATATCAAATATTCCTACGAGATTGGTGGAATAAAAGGGAATTGCGAATTTCGCCCTTAGACTAGACACAAACTCGACCCATTTTCTCTAACCAGCATAATTTTTGCTCAAAGTATGCAAATGGCGAGCACATTTGCATGCATCGATATGTGCAACCAATGGAAATTACAGGATATAGGTAATCGTGAAAAAACAATATATTTCTGTGAAGAGTCAGTCATGCAGCACCCGCGAAAACAAAGAGGATTTCGCATGTTACATTTAAGACAGCCAAAAACAAATTTCTAACTGGGATAAGATAATGAGAAATTGTGCCAAAACTAGCTTTAGACTGGCTGGGAGGAAAGGATACATAATAGATTTAACCAACATTGCTATAGTTGTAAACATCTTTTTTAATTTGAGTTTTACTAAAAGTCAATAATTATTTCTTAATTAATAAATGGTTGAGCTCTTTGAAATTTCTTCTCATGAAGTAATTAAAAGCGTTATTTCGCTCTCAAACTGGTCGCAATTGAAGTTTTAGCAAGCCTTGAGACTGTCACGGTGTCTCGAGGAACACGGATTACAGAAGGTATGATATTTATATTTACTGTTTCTATTTCCTTTCTTTTTTTTTTATTTACGTAATCAGCGATTCTTACCATCATTAAAAAAAAACACATGAAAGGAAAGCGCCCTCATTCAGCATGTGGCTCACAAGTGACGCCCTCATGAAGCCGGAGCAAGACAACAAAAACCTAATTTGGTTTCTAAATTAAAAAGTAGCAGTACCCGCCCAACATACTAAGTTACTTTTTAAAGTACCTTATTTTAAAGGAATAACAAAAAAGAAATCACACAATACAATTGTTTGAATATGACATTTTGCATATTCGTAATTTTTTTTTTTTTAGTTAGAAAAATAACGAAAATATTTAATAAGTTCTATTTCAAAACCGAACCTTAACTGAATTTAGCCTTAAAAAAACTTTTTTAATAGAAAAAAAGGAAACTAAATACCGAATTTAGTTCCTTAATTTTTTATTAATTTAGTAGAAGGGCTAAAAACAGGGGCGCAATTTGAATGTATATGATTATAAGAAGTTTTTACAAGTCTCTTCTAGTGATGGTATTGGCTGGTCTAGCAAAAATAACTGAGGAATGTTTACTATATGCCTGATAATGAGCAAATACTGAAGCTTCGAAGCGGTATGGTGGCATTCAATTCCAAATTGGATGAGTCGGAGGGAGTTCCAAAAGAAGAAGAAATTTAATAAATGTCAACGCTTTTGCTAAGATTACCTCATGACAAAATACTATACAGATAATGTGATATAAAACTATTTTATAAAGTTTTTTTTTTTTTTTAATTATGTTAATTTAAGTGTAAGCCTCCCATTTAACCACTTAGGGTCATGATGGGAAGGACTATTAACAGATTGCCATCCTATTCTAAACATCCACGGCTCATGACAGACTTTTACTAAAAGATTTCCCTTGGACAAGCGGATTCGATCCCGCAGCGCCAGAAATGCGAGACCCGTACGGATCCCCTGAGCTACTCTGGCGCCCCAAATTTGTGGTTTGCATTTAGAACAACTCGCAGGAGTTGTACGGCTGAGTCGATAATCGATACTATTACCTTATCGATTAGTGTGGTCGTTAAGTATGTTGTTCATGGAAAATAAATAACCTAGTCGTAGCCATCAAAATGTTTGTTTATTATTTGAAATTTTCACAAACTCGAGTATTATTGGACGTGATTTTGCAACTCAAGCATCCTAAAATAAAGCCATTCGAAAAGATTGACATAGAGATAGGACATAAATTATACTATATAAATCTGTATCCGAAAACAAATATTGAAAAATATATTTAAGAATATAACTATGAAGATTAGACCTTAGCCAACTTCACCCTCTGGAATAATATAAAGTATTTTACCTTTTACAATAATTTATTTTTTCAGCTTATAAGATAAAATTTGACATTATATTTTTTGTAAATTCTCAATGAAACATTGGAAATTTAGGAATAATTTGCGATAATGGGGTGAGTTTGACGTTTCTGCTCTCTGTAGTATCCTACCTGGAAGATTCAGCAGAAAAGTACAAGCAAGTACTTTTTGTTTCCATTTTGGGAAGTCAACATCTCCAGGCAACAGCTGTGTGTGTGTATGATATTTGTGTGAAACGTTGGATTTGGGGCTTCCATCTCCCCTCACCCCCCACCGAACTACAAGTGATCTCTCCAGGAAAACATTTCCTCTTCATTTTTCTCTTCCGTGTCATTTATTTCTATTTGTTTCCATTTTGGGAAGTCAACATCTCCAGGCAACAGCTGTGTGTGTGTGTGATATTTGTGTGAAACGTTGGATTTGGGGCTTCCATCTCCCCTCACCCCCCACCGAACTACAAGTGATCTCTCCAGGAAAACTTTTCCTCTTCATTTTTGTCTCTTCCGTGTCATTTATTTCTATTTGTTTATAAAGGTTATCTTGAAGAGACAGCTTTTCTGAAATATCAGCCTAGTCTAAATACAAGAATTAAGATGTATCATTCTAAGTTTTATAACTACAATTTATGTATTATAACCATAATAAACAGAATTAATATATTTTTCATATCATTTTGCTCTAAGGTCCTATGAACAAATTTTAACTATTGATCGACTGAAGTTATTATTATTATTATTATTTTATGGGAAATGTGGAAGGACTAAAAATTACTATAGAAATTTTAGGATTTATTTATTAGGACGGCGACATTTTAACTCTGTCGTGGCTTTAATAATAGCTCATTCTGAGATAAATAGATAATTATTCCAAAAACAATATATATTATATTCCATTATTAGTTAAATTAGCAACAAACAATTTAAGTGAAAATAATTTATGCGAACAAGGAACAAGATACATTTTGCATCATATGATATTCATATTTTATGTCAAAAGTATTACTACATATAGTGCCTGCATAGATATAATGTGTTGTTATATGTCAACGCCTTTTTTTCTTAAATAGGGTCAATTTATAAAAAAAAAAAAATTAAAAAATGGAAAATAAATTTAAATTAGTAAATGCAAGCATAATTTAATAAATTAAAAACATCTTAACATAAAATAATGAAATTAAAATTTAAAATCAATTTAAGAATAACAATAACAATTGGTATTAAAATTCATTCTCACAGTCGACCTAATAGTAAGAAAAATATTAACATTAAAAGTTATTAAGTTACTGTCGAGAAGGGAATTGCTCCTCGGAAATCGGGCATGTTCGATAGCTCCTAATAATGAATCAATTGAACTCACACGTTAATACAAACGATCACTACAAATAACCAATCAGTGATGAGGTACAAGAATATAACCACAGCAATACCTATTTTTTTAATTGGTTATATTTCTGGCGTCTTCTACCAGAGGTCAATAAATATTCTAGACATTTTTTATTGTTTGTGGAAAAAGGATTAATGAAATCTCAGTTGAGATGAATTTAGGCGGATTTTTTAGATAAGATAAATAATTCAAAATTAGCAGGAAAAATATGCATTTAGCAATTTGTAAACTCTTTAAAAGAAAAAAAGAAAATTTGCGGCTGTCTGAGAAAAATACAGTTAGTCATCGTGGAATACCCGGCAATTTATCAAAACGTATGGATTGATTTACATTGAAATAAGAAAAAAAAAAAATGTCCTGCGGTGTGATTTAAAAGGGAAATGGAAAAGAAAGAGGTAGAAGGATTTCTTTTCCGCGGTAAAAGTCTGTATAAAACATGAAGAGCTGTTAAATCCAATTGTAGAGGGGAGAGTTATAAATTTTCTGAGAGTGGAGGGGGGGTTTTGTCAGCTGTTTTTGGTCCGGGCCTCTGCCCTGACAGTGACGTATAGCTCAGCTGATCGCGAGACCGCCGTGTTCCAAGAGTTCGCTGACGATTCGCTCACTCGCGGGCCCCGACCACATCCGTTTCGTGGTGTGACGTCATGCCCCTGGGGCACGCCATGATTTTTCGACCTCTTCCCGCTGTGACTTGCCTGTGATGAATGGGGCCGAGACTTGTCTTCCTGTCAGCCTTTTATGAATGAACTCCAAACTCATTCAAATATGACCATTTGTTATAGCACTATTGTTGCTCTTAACTAGTGTTGTTCACTTCAGTTCGTTTGGACCAACTAGTTTTTTTTTTTTTTTTTGCAGTTTATTTTTTTTTACCTTTACATTGAACGACTCAAAGCAAAATACTTTTGTATAGTTTTTGTCCAATAGAATGATCTCGGAATAGTCTAATATATATATATATATATATATATATATATATATATATATATATATATATATGTGTGTGTGTGTGTGTGTGTGTGTGCATGTATATGTATTATAACAAATAGGAGTGACAGTCTCTCTTCACTCCTCACCGACGAAGAGCAAGAGATCCCCGAAATCTTTACTTCTTGTAATTTTTTTTTCTTTTTGTGTGTGTACTGCACTCTCTATCCCACCTGTTCTTGATATGGATTTATAAAAAAGTGTAATTCTCATTAATTGACAGGTTACATAAAATAAGGATTGTTAAAAAGGCAATATATAGTATATATTTCTTATAAATTTTTTCGTAATTAAAATGAAACTAAGATATATTGATTATAATTGTTAGTCTTTCTCTGTTGTAATAATATCCTGAACAGTCCTCTCAATGTTGGTGTAATTGTCTGACTTCCCCAGGTTGGCCATCAGCTCAGTCCTCTTTTTCGTTCCTCCAAACTTCCTTGAACTTCTGATCCCAGGACACTCTCATCCACATTCCTCCTACTTTTCCAATAAAGAAGTCCTTCTTCCTTCTTTCCTGCTGCCACTCCTTCCTCTTGTAACCGTAGAGGAACTACTCTTTGGCTAGCTCTTGACGAGACACATGTCCTGGCCAGGACCTCATCATCTTTCGGGCATACTCTACAAGCATCTTTAAAGACAGGCCGAAGTTCATCTCTGATTGTCTTGTTTCTAAATCCATCATATATTGAGCCTACTACTTTCTACCTACTATCGGCAGGTTTTAAGTTTCGTCTCGTAACTTTTACCAAACGACCAGATCTAGCTGCCTTATCAATTTACAAATAGAGTGCATTGGTCAAAGACAAGTTTTATTTCACTTTCTATATTAATTTCCTTTCGTTTGTATTTTAGATTTTTGACATTTTCCAGTCAAATGGGTATCCATCTCTGAATCTTTTGGCATAGCTGTCCTGAAAAGTTACTATGTGACCAAAGTAGATAGATATAGACATATAGTCCTCAAAAAATCATCATCTACATTTATATCCGTCTTTTCTTATGTAGACCTAACTTTGTGCAACATGTTGCTTTCACATGCGCTCTTTCTTGTACTACATTTTAAAAATAAATAAATAAAATAAAGTTTTATAAATATACTGTAAAATGAGATTTATGATTAACATACACGGAAAAAGTACTTTAATAAATAATAATTTTTTTTTTAACTTTAGTTTAGTTATTACCTTTATGTTAACAAAATATTTTGCATTTTTTAATAATGAACTAAAAAAAAAAAATTAAATAACAGTGGCAAGAGTAGAGAAAGTGACCAATGACACCACTCTCAAAGATTACAAATTTAAGTACACAAATCAATTATCTTAAACGACTGGTTTAAAACACTGGCGTATTCTGGTTAAGCATAGATATTTACGTTTATTCACAATAAGCTACATTTTGAATAACATTCATAACTCGTACATCCACTGTTATTGCTGAAATTACCTCTATTTTTTTACTCTTTTCACTCCGATAAAGTCAAAATCGATCGTTTAATAAAACCTAGCTCCTAATATATGAAATCTTCTAATTTAGAGGTAAATTTGTTGACCGACAAGTTTTATGAAGAGTGGATTATCAGAAATTCAGTCTTAGTAGATGAAAAATTAATATCTAATTTGTAACCGAAATAGTTTTTGTTTTAATGAAAGTTTCGGCCTGACTTTTAAGACTTCATACGGACATAATATAAAAAAGCAACATACACAAATATAATTGAAACATATCTATATGTTATAATCAACAAAAGATTAAATAAATGAAAATATAAAACTGTGTGTAATATACTACATAAAATACATAAAAAACTGGATACTGAAAATGTTGGAGAGGAAAAAATTTTAAAATATTATGAGATTAGGTGGGCATCCGAATCATCATATTTGGTATGTTACTCTCAGAATGTTATAAACAATTTTCTTTTTTCCTCTCCATTATGTCCAGTTTTCATACATTTTATATGGTTGATTACACACAGCTTTATATTTTCATTTACTTATTATTTGTTAGATTATGACATATAGACATATTTCTATATTATTTTTGTATGTTTTTTTCTGTCTGAAATTCAAGCCGAATCGTTGGCTTATATAAAAACATTTTTGGTTACAAATTAGTTTTTAATTCTTTAACTACCAAGACCGAATTCCTGACAATCCTCTCTTCATAAAATCCTCTAATTTTATTAATGTTCTGACGAATTAAATCACATTTATAGATTAAATCACACAACTACACAAGGCCCACGGTTAAATTCCTACCCATATGGTCTGTGGAATGCGCCCTTGTAAATCCAAGACCTCCATCCTCGTGAATCTGAACGGAGCCAATATTATTTCTAGAGAGGAGAGGGCTAGGGATCTAACCAGCGGTTAGTTCTGAAGGGATGGGGGTTGCGATTGGTGGGAATACAAAGTAGGCAGGGGATGGAAAACCATCCCTCATGTTTTCTCCCTGGGTGCACCTTAGTGGGGAAGTGACGTGTGTATCCCTTCCCTCCGTGACCTTACTAAACAACTATGTTTCACTTTTATTTTATTTTAATCTAAATGAAGCCTTAGAAAAATTACAAGATTGGCTATGAAATTTCAGATATGGAAACCAAAAAAAAAAAAAAGAAAGTAGGTCGCAAAAAGGAATAGAATGAAAAAAAAATGCAGGTATGAAATATTGAAAGTAAAAATATTTTATAAATCTAAACTGCAATTATGATTCCTAAACTGTCGATGAGTAAAAAAAATAAGAGAATGAAAGAAAAAAGAGATAAAATAAGATGAAAATCATATTTAAGTGATTCTCATCAAAGTTAAGTGGACTGTTGACTGCTAGGTTCTCATTATTAAAGAACACAGAGGCGCCTGGATTGTACTAACATAAAGCCCATAGCTCGCAGTCCGAAATTAACTAGCTTTGTCTACAAGGACAGTAAAATATAATTTAATACCGAATATTAAAAAACATTAATAACAATGTTATGCTATTTTTGTAGATAAAAAGACAATTACCAGAATAAATGACAAGCAAAGCTTCAAAAATGTCTCAGCTTAACAAATTATTTTTGGAATAAAATATATGTATGTGTATATATATATACACATGCCCCAACACCTATTGCACCAAGTAGTATTTTTAATGAATTAGAAGCCAATTTGAATTGATAATCCGATGTTGTTGATTTATTCATGAGATATAGATGATTGTAAATTTAAGAGTTCAATAGTAAACAGATAGTTTAAACTTGAAATTACCTGATAACACTTACTAAGCCATTCGGCCTCGAATTTAATTGTTATCTGTATTTGTCGTTTCATTACAAGAACATGGATGTCAGTCAAAGCTGCTCATTTCAACAAAAGAAAATTCACTAAAAAAGTAATAAANTGTAAAGTTTTTTCCGGGTTGGACCGTGTAACGTTTTTGATGGTTGCCGAGCTTTCGCACATCCTGTGATGGCTTCTTCAGGGCTGAATAGAGAATGAGAGCTGTCTTCAAATCCAGGGGTATTTATACCCGGCGCTGTCCGGTCTTTGTGCGAAGCCTGCCTTCCCATTGGTTGATCCTGTTTTCCTGCTCACTGATTGGCTGGATCCTCTTATCGATTGGTTGGATTCTCTTGTCGATTAGGGCTGGTTTCCAATTCTCGCTGAGCCTGTATCCGTCTTCCCTGTTGACATTTTTCGGATTCTTGGTTATTTCGATGGCTTCTCTGATGGTCCGTCGATAGTGAGACTGGAAGGACGATCGACACACGCCTCAAAGAACACATTGCAGACATCAAACACGGACGTACAGAAACGTCAGCTCTAGCAGAACATTTCGCCAACACCTGCCACCACATCAAATTCGAAGACGCCTCAATACTGGCCGGGGAAAACAACTACTATCGACGGACCATCAGAGAAGCCATCGAAATAGCGAAAAATCCGAGGAACATCAACAGGGAGGATGGATACAGGCTCAGCAAGAATTGGAAACCAGCGCTAATCGATAAGAGTGTTCAACCAATCGATAAGAGGATCCAGCCAATCAGTGAGCAGGAAAATAGGATCAACCAATGGGAAGGCAGGCTTCGCCCAAAGACCGGACAGCGCCGGGTATAAATACCCCTGGATTTGAAGACAGCTCTCATTCTCTATTCAGCCCTGAAGAAGCCATCACAGGATGTGCGAAAGCTCGGCAACCATCAACAACTTGACACGGTCCAACCCGGAAGAACAAACGGTAAATACATCTGATGACTGTCGAAGCCTACGTGAATATCAGTTTTATTGTATAAAAAGAAAGGGGGTTTTAACTAAGGATTTAGTAGAAAATACAGTAAATAATCTAAATGGTTATTTTCACTACCAATGAATATAGAACTATCATACCTTCCATTGTCCGTCTTCATTGGTTTCTTCAAACCATCTTCTGTTGGCGAGCGCTTTCGGATATTGTCCATCTTCTTGGCGAATACATACGTTCACTGTCACTGTCTGTATTCAACTGCCTTGAATACATGCTTGCGAAAGCGCTCGCCAACAGATGGTTTGCAGAAACCAATGAAGACGGATAATGGAAGGTGTGAGAGAAAATACAGTAGCCCCAAGACGCGACTTCTGAATATTTCTTCTTTTTAACACCGTTCCGACTTGAGATAAGCTAAAAATATAGCGCGTTTAAAATTTTTTACAGAATTTTAAGTGAAGAACATTTAGACCCCGATTGAAGGAAATAAGATTCAAAGCAATCATTTCTTGAGAAATGTTTGAATGGGAAAAAATGCGTAAAAGCTACGTAAACTGATTAGATTCGATATTTTGTTGGAGTAATTAAACATTCTCGGAAATATTAGATATTACAAGCCAAAGAGAATGCATATTTATGAGGAAGCAGATGATCTATTCGACTGGTTTAGGTTCGTTTTGAATATAATCGATAGTAAATGAGCTTTTCATAAGAATATTACAGTATGAAAATATTTTAAATATAAATAATTTAAATCGTACTGGGAGCTAGAAAAAAAACAAAAAAACTTACTACATCAGCCGGGAATCTAATCCAGGTCTCCCACTTGCCGGGAGGGTATGCTACCAATTGCACCACCAAAGGAGAATTGGTTGTATGGGTTAGAATTTTTTTTTTCTGGCTCCCTATACGAGTCAAGCAAATAATGAAATGTGGGATTACTTAAACAAAATTATCATCATGGTTTAACATAAAATATTCTACCAACTAATTACGTTTTATGGTACATTAGAAAGAGTAAAATTACGTATAAATTAACTATTTAATTTTTTATAAATCTTATAAGCCATTCTTTTTGGTTGATTTTAGCCATAATTGATTTCCACAACGATTTGATTCTCATGTTGCTCGATAAATTATATCCTTTGATCTAGACTACTTGGACGAAGTATTTTTCAGATACTGACGGTACTAATGTAACTCAGGTGAGCTGCAGTCATCAATATGAAGGTTTTCTCTTCGGCGTGATGATTCGGGGCTTGATGAGCTCAGTGTCCTCTGCGCACGCACGTAGACAATGAGTGATGAGCCTTCGGAGACAGCGTAAACATCACTAATCCTCAAGAGTAGCTCCCCTCAGATGATACGAAGACCAACATTTCCGGTTCATCGGACCTCAAGAGACGTGGATCCGCCATAACCACTTGCGTATGATGACTGCAAAGCGGTTTTAAGGAGACTACTCCAAAGGTACTATTGGAATCCTCGGCTAGCGTCGGAAAATCACTCTTGCGTGTAAAGCAGGGTGCACTAATGTGTGTAGATATAGTTATCTAGTGCTTAAGTAGTGCGATGGGGCTTTGTGAGAGACCACGATTTAAAGTACTTCACGCAGTAGTTGCGTAATTTAAACAGATTTCCTAGACTTCATTAATACCGACATAACAGAGAGTAAATGCCTTACAAGGAATGAACGTAAACGTAAAGACAACTGAACCTGATTCCACAATGACCGAGAAGGAAGTGTGAGCGAAGTACTCAGCCTTCTCAGTTTCATTTGTAAACGAGAACATTTATTTGTTTTTTCCGTAAAAGTGATATGAAATATAAACTTTAAAAAATTAAATTTTATTTTCCCATTGCGTTCTGAATAAAAAATGACAAATCAAAATTATAAATTTGGTTTTTGCCCTAATCGGATTTCAACCAAAGTTAATTCATTGAACAGCTAGGATTTAAAAGCATAAGTAGTGAATTTAGTTTTTCAATTTGAAAAATTAGAGGGCTCGCCCAACACTCCAAATTACATTTTTAAATATCCTACTTAGTATACTTATTATTTTTTTAAAATTGTTACAGCATGTTATGGATAAAATTATACATATACATACATGTATATTTTTTTTTTCTCTGTAGTCTTTTAGAACCTTTAGCCGCATCTTATGGTAATGGTTCGCTTGGCTAGACCTCATATATGTTTTTCCCAAGCCTATACACGTAGTCGGATACTTGATTGAGTAGTCTTTCTAGAAGCAGGATGAATCAGTCTTGCTTATAATCTCCTTCAACCCCAAAAGTTATCTGAATAAAATTAATTAAAAATTCAACTAGATTGTATTCAACAATAAGAGATTCAACTTATAAATTTTTAAATAGTATTTCTTATATATTCATATTTTGAGGATCCATGAAGAATTGACTTCATCTACTAGAAAAAACAATATATATGTTTTTACCAATACTTCTTCCGGGTTCAACCGTGTCTATGAGGTTTTAGGTGCGAAGCTTTCGCACATCGTGTGATGGCTTCTTCAGGGCTGAATGGAGAATGAGCAAAATATAAATGTATGAATATATATAAATATATGTTATTGAAAGCTGAGAAGGGATATAAAAAGTCCAGGGGAATCAATTTTCGTTTGCTAAAAATGTCAGACAGAACAACATTCTATGGTTATCTAATATAGGCAATTAACGCCGAAACAGCTAAATTTATATGGTCCAAGCATGGAAAAGTTATTAACGGGGACTAAACCTTTTTTTTTTTACCAGAAACTTAGATGGCTATGGTTTATGACAAATATCATACAGTTTAGTATATACATATATATATATATATACATATATATATATATAAGTCTGTGTGTGTGTGTGTGTGTGTGCGTGTGTGTGATTTATAATTTTATTATTATTAATAGTAGATGCCAAGATGCAGGTACTCTTACATAGAATTCATCTCTGATCAAGCGATTGAGATAAAAATGACGTCAGCCTAATGGAAAATCAGTATATTACCAAAACAAGTGCTCCGGGTTCGAGTTCCTCCTCAGCAGAGTTTCAGACCACAGTCATGGACGTTTAGAATAGTTTTGATGTCCCCTGTCTCTTGACTCTTTAGTGGTTGCTTAATGGGAGGAGAAAAAAATAAAATTGTCTGTAATTGAGCTTCATTCTTCAAACCAATGAATGTATTGTTAGGTTAGTATTGGTTGAAATCGGTATAAGGTTTTCTCAGGACAGCTAGAGTGTGGGGATATTTCCTGTTGTAATTTCCCAAAATTCGTTCTGCAGTATGCCTGAGTGACCTCTTACCCAAGCGAAGCTAATGCAATCGTCCCTCTCTGTCTGCAAGTTTTATATAGGTCTCCTTCACTTTTGAATTTTAGTGGAAGTCCACACTTGGAACATTCTCTAGAGAGGATTTGCCGGCATCCAGTATTCTAAATATTTTATCGTCCAGTCTCTTCGCATGTGTGTTTAAAGGCTTTCAGATATTATTAATTTCACGAAAATGAGGACGACACCTCCTCAGGGAATTCTGAAAATTATACTTCCATCTATGTGTTATGGAGAATTGACGGTCTAAAGAATTTTAAATGGCGTGAAATACTATGCTGGGTGCAGGTAGGACGTATGCAAGTCATGACTTTGAATATTTTAGATTTCATTTTGCTAATCTGTTTATTTTATCCAGAAAATAAAAGAGAAACGTACGAGAAATTGATATTTTATTTTAATTTTTTACTCGTCAATCACGTTGGATGCTTCTCAGATATTTGATGTTTCCAACCGATATTCTAAAAATCGAATACTCCATTCTTAAGGCCAGAAAATCAGTCTGATTGTGTAACTGAAAACCATATCATTAATATGGTTATCTTATATATTTCGAATGGTAACCAGGGCTAACGCCAGTCAGAAAATAAGCCTTTTCATTACAACTGCATAAAAAGATAAACTAAGGAAGTAGTTATAATTTAAAATCTTGTTTAATTATATTATTTACTTAGTTTCATATTCAGTTATCCATAAATTTCTTACACGATGACTCTGCAAAATTTTATTTCTTAACTTAAGCGTGCTTTGGGTGAGACTCGAATTCAAAGTACCAGGCCTGTGAAAGTAAAATTTATCTCTCAGATAAGCCGGTGCACCCATAAAATAATTTTCAAATTTATTTATACTTGTTTTATATTAACTTACATTGTGTATATTAATATTATTACTATTTACCAGCATATTACAAGTTTCACAAAATGTGTAGAATGTGATCACCAATAAAGTTGTATTTAAGAATCTAATATGATCTGTTCATATTAATAACAACAGATTTGAAGGGAGTCCTAACTAATTTCCTTACGATACGTAGCTAGGAGGTTGAGCGCTTTGAGCACTAATAGTGGCTAGTTATGCAAATTCTCGTGCCTCTTCGTCTTGCTAAATACACGTACCATCGACATTAGTACTCTCTCCACTGCACAGAACTGAATAAGTGCCTTCCCCTGGTAATAGACAAACGTCCCTTCGACAGGAACAAACCGAATTGGAAAGTGTTGTAGTTATTGCTAGAATTGTTGTTATTTGGTATTAATCAATTGAGATATTTAATAGTAACAATATTGATTGGCAGCTATTCTTCTATTTCAATTATTTGATTTTACGGAATATCCCTCATGAAATACAAAATATTCAAATTCATATGAAACAACAAGAATTAAAAAAAAAAAATTATTTCAATTGAGGGTATGCCGATATATATATACATGAAAAATATACATAAATAAAACTTAGATTTTTCAGGTCTGGAAAGAGTACAGAACTATCTTTTGAGATGTCAAATGGTCCTTCGGGTTAATAAGGCCAACCATATATATATATATATATATATATATATACATGAAAAATATACATAAATAAAACTTAGATTTTTCAATAATACGAGTTAAACAATAATATAGATAGTGATTAATTTAATCTTAATTTAAAGAAAATAAACTTTTCCAATCGACCTGATACAAGTGTTGTTTTTAGTTTTATGACATGTAGAATCCAAATACAGTTTTTTAAAAGTTGTCTGTCCGCTGTACGCTGTCTTTCTTGGATCGCGCAAAAACCGACATCTCTCATATACGCTTATTCCCAGTAACATTGGACTAGGTCGGTAGCGTTTGTTATTTTACTTTATTAATTTTTAGACGTATTTTATAATTAGTTTTATTAAACTTACACTGCCCTTTAATTCATATTCTTCTTTGATAGTTATCGAACAGTGTGGAGTACCCATGAATTCCGCATTCGTTAGATTGGTGAAATTAACGGTTGAAGAACATCAACTGTTCCTTGACCCATTTATTTCACCCATATGATAATATAAGCCCCATCCAACAAGAAAAAAAATTTTTTTTGTATACATTATTGAAATTTACTAAAATTTTCATCGTCATCCACAAAGACAAGATACTCACATAAAATGACTGCTGATGATGAGGATGATACTCATCAATAGAAAAAAATTATATAATATAAGAAAAACTTTTTGAAATGAGCTTTTTATTCAATTTATTTCCGATAGGCTAAATATATAATAAAACATAAGTTTCGTTAAAAATAAGACAAAGATAAAAAAAATACAGGGACTGCAGCAAATGGTCAGAAATAAAAATAGTCTAAATGACTTATTTAATTCATGAAATTCGAAGAAGGGATGAGGGTAAATACATTAGGCCAACTCCGGCATGTTTATGAGGGAAGTGTGTAAGGAAAATTACCCTCGTAGTTGTTTACTTATATATTCTAAGGATTTTTCCTAAATATGTCAAGGAATATGAATGTTGAAAAATTGAATTATCCTCCTGTCATGTTGTTTATTTTTTATTTTTTTAAATGTGCAAATTAAAATTAAAATATTATGATTTTAAATTTTGGTACCTCTAAGATCCCCCACACTCTCTCATTCTATTTGAACCATAGCTATTTGCCAAACTATTTGAAAATATATGTGAAAAGCTTGATTTCCCTAAAAGGATTCCTGCCAAAGCATATAACAATGGAATTGAAACGACCATGTAATATTTAGTTTATAAATGGGCCTGCAGATGAAAGAGAAACACAGTAGTATTTAAAACAATTTTTAACAACTATAAGTTGATAACAGAAAGCTTAATTTGGCTTCCTTTGTGGAAATCTCTTGAAACGTAGAGGGAAAAAATACTGAACCTAAAAATAAAGATGTATGGAGATTACATATAGCTTACTTCTATGCGAAGAGGCTCTCAGAAGGGAAAATATCTGGGTTAGATACAGAAAAAGGCAGGTTTTCATCCCTTATTTTAGCAAAATGAGGGACGCTTTCCACTCCAAAGAGATTGTCGCCAAAGATTAAAAGGTATATGTGACGCTCGCTAAAGTATCACATGTCCGACAAAGTGAAATAAAAATAATGTGGTTCAAGTAAAGAGAAATAAATTAATCCCCCCTAAAGTACTAATTTAAAATAAATTGTAAAGGTTAATTTAATTATAAAACATTTATTTTATTTTTCCAACTAGTCTAAGTCTTATCTGTAAAATGAAGGGCTTCATGTCTAGTACTGCATTCTTCTAGCTCCTTCTGCGGGCTAGGAATTTGAGTTACGCGAAGGAACAAGAAGAATGCAGGTGCCTACGCCTGTTTTAACTAGTTAATATTAAGGGGAGGAGACATATTCTCGGGGATTCCATGGAGCTAAGAAGTTAAGCCAACTTCCAGGAGCGGCACTTGGAAGTTTCTGTCTTCCTCGGTGGGGTACCGTCATCTTCCAGTGCCGACAACGAGAACTTCCAGTGCCTTTTATATTGAATCGCTCAAGTGATTGGTGGGTTTCTCTCTCCTTGAAATATCCACTTCCACTGCAGATACACTCTAAAATCCAGGGATATGTATGCTGCAGTGCTTTGTATGTAAGCGATGCCGTCACTCTTCTGTATAGTTTGAACTCTGATTAACGAATCGTATTATTAATATCCATTGCGAGAAACGAATTTTTTGTTAATTTCGACTTTAAGAAGTAATTATTTAGGTTAATTTCAACGAGAAAAATAGTAATAACTGTGTTGTTTTCAAGAATGAAAAAAATTTAAATTGAGAATAAAAATTATTTTAATTAATATATGTTTTTTGAACAAAATATCTTAAATTACAAATAATTTAGAAAAACTACCTAGTGTGTGATAAGCAATCACCTGAATCGTTGAAAGGGGTGACATATTGTCATTATGTGTGATTGAAATTATTATTGTGAGAGTCACCATCATGTGTCGCTAGTTTATTTACTCAAGTGCAAGTATATATTCATGTTTTAATAGTAAATTCATGGATATGGGTAATTTTCATGTTTTATTTAATTCATTGTCTACAGATTTCCCAAAGAAAATTAATACTAATTACTTTCATACCATGACGAGGCATTTATATATAAATTCTTTACGTGTTCTAGAGTCAACAATTTCAAAAATTAATAAAACCAAATTCGGTATTTATGCTTGTTCTTCAAAACTGTTGGGTGAGTTTGTTATTGGCTTAAATCGGTCGAGAATATATAATATATGTAATATATTCGTTATTATATCGGTGTCTTCACGCGACACGTTAACCGAGCCTCTCCTTTGACGGAATGATTCCTTCAATTCCTCTTGTGCATTGTCCCCTTAGCTTAAGATTTAGCGAATAGATGTTCTTTTCGTTGTTTTTTCTATTAAACTCCCTCCTATTTCTCTTTTTTACTATCTACTCGTGTGTGAATTAGAGGCTTCTCTAATGTTAAAGCAATTACCCAAGCTTATCAGCATGTACAATTAGTTTCTTAGTGATTCCAGCAATGCACTTCCATAATTTACTTGTGCGCCATTTTTAACCCTGACCTGATACATTTTTATTTTAAATCTTATTATTTTCTCTGGTGGCTTCTACAGTGTACACTTATTCTACCCGTACTACTCGCCTTACAAGTATCCCATATATAGTAGATATATGTAGATATATATATGCTAACCCTATATAAACCACATATAGCTTATGTAATGTAAGCGTTTATATTAAGGTTATATTATCCACCATTATTATTAATAGATAGATCCTTTAACATTACGATTGTATCACATTATCTAAATATTAAGGTATTATCTCATCATTACTGCACTAAAATATATTGTTTTTTTTTTTCCTTTATTTACAAGTTACATTTTGTAAAAATAAATAAAAACATTTTGTAATTTTGTTACAATAAATAGTAAAAAAAATAAATGACATTAATGCAAGTCACATGAGGAGAAAAGGTGACCAGTGTCACCACTCTAAAAAAACAACATAATTAATATATCAAATTAACATCACACGACTTATGGGAAGAGGTATTTCAGATAGAATACAAATTGATAATATAGAAGTGATTTAAAAGAAGCCATGAAAGATATATATATATATATGTATGTATGTATGTATTTGCAATATTCAATTAAAAATCAGCTTCAAATAATAAACAAATCAAATAAAAAATATTGTACGGCACGAACTTAACCCATCATGTAATAAAAAAATTTTTTTTATTTCAAATTGCATGGGTCTTCACTAATCCTTTCAGGAAATTGCTTTTAAATTGAGGTGAAATCCATTTCATGTTTTTTTTGTAATAATATCAGTTATGTTTTTAAACTCGTTTCAAATGAATGTGATTTCTCGACAGAGGGGAAATTGAGTTGTCTCAAAAGAATGTTTTGTCGGTTCATTAAGCAGAGGGAATGAATAATCCTTGGCTACACACACACAAAAAAAAAAAAAAAACCATTTGCAGGGCCATAACGCCCAATCGTAAAAGGAAGATGAGGGTGAAATATAAAAATCAAGATAGGGCTGTGAATAAACGATCTATTAAAGAGAATAAAGGATTGCTGTTATCCGCGGCCATTCTTACTGGCCATACTTCATATAAAATTCATGAAAGACCCCCCATCGAATATCCCACGGAATATCGACAAGGGTGATCACTATACCTCACCAAGCTGTCTGCCACCCTCCACGGAGAGGGTCCTCTTACAGCCCCCAAGGGTCTCAGGACCCCCCAGCATATAGGAATGGAATATAATTATAATTATCATAATAGAATTTGTTGAATTACCCTTAAAATCATCATTTTTAATAAATTATTTGAATTTTCTGAACTCTTAAGATATTCGCAAAATGCACAGCACACTAATATTATTTATAAATATTAATTTAGTTGTGTTTTATTATCCCACATAAATTTTAAAAAATTATTGAGAGGGAATAGAATAAAAAAAATATCTGTCCCAGCCAGGACTCGAACCTGGATCTCCTGCTTTCCGGGCTGGAAAGCTTCCATTACACCACCGCGACGAGCTAGATAACCTATTAAATTCCCAGCACACTAGCAAGAGCCTAACCAACGAGAAAGACGAATACATCGTCTTATGCTCGATGGAGCTGACATTGTCTAGCTATTTATCAACTCTCTTTATTTACTTTTTTTTTAATTTTCATATATAAATATTAATTAAGTTATGGTTTATTAGCTAGATAACTTATTATATTCCCAACGCACTGGCNATCGTCTTATGCTCGATGGAGCTGACATTGTCTAGCTATTTATCAACTCTCTTTATTTACTTTTTTTTTAATTTTCATATATAAATATTAATTAAGTTATGGTTTATTAGCTAGATAACTTATTATATTCCCAACGCACTGGCGAGAGCCTATGTAGCTCGTCCCGGTGGTGTGATGGAAGCAAACCGGCCCGGATAGCAGGAGATCCAGGTTCGAGTCCTGGCTGGGACAGATAGATTTTTTATTCTATTCCCTCGCATTAATTGCTTACAAATATTATTTATTTATTGTGAATGTAATTTAAAATAATTTATTTGACGCGCATGTTAAATTTACGAGTCTTACAGTAAGACCAAGAAAATAAATATTAAACTTTTCTCATATTACAAAATAAATTAATTTAGAATAGAAAATTTGTTGCTGGGTCAGTTTTCAGTAATGAACATTTGATCCTAGTGACAACAAGTCACCCCTCGCCTTCATCATAGCCCGGAAGATGGCTTCTAATGTAAGTTGAAATGTCGGCAGATAATAAAAAATACAATTTTACTAAATTCTATTTTTTGTAATAAACCTTAACCGAACCCCAACTAATAATCTCTACGTTCAAAAATTCTCCATTTGAACTTAAAGCAAATAAGGTTATTTTCGAGATAGATTTATTCCATTTTTTCCGAATATTTTTTCGGATTCCAGTCACTATATGTATGGTTGGAGGTTCGTAAACCCTCGAGTATTACGCTGGAGAAGTTAGGTCAGGGTTTCGGCCAGGATCAGAAAAATGAAATACTCCAAAATTGATGGGTAATTAGAGATTGATGTCTGGCGAGATCTCCGAGAGATGTTACTGGTCTCATCTCAGACTGCAAACTAAACAGAACTTAATACGAAAAATTCAAAAGAATGGAATAAAAAAAGCTTATTACCTCATTCGGGACTAGAACCGGATCCAACTTTTCTTGTATTAAATTAACGTGGGATTAAATACCACAACTAAATTTGTGTTAAAAAAAAAAAAAATCTAAATTAAAAAAACGAGAGTATAACAAATAGCTGACGATGTTAGCTCCTTCGAGAATAAGACGATATATTCGTCTTAATCGGGGGATAAGACTCCATTGAGCTGGAGAGAGTATATAACCTTCCTCGGTGGTGTAGTGGCCAGCATACTTGCCCAGAAAACAGGAGATCTGAGTTTGAGTCATGGCTGAGTTAGTATGATTTTTTTATTCTATTTCTTTGCATTTCTTGTATTAAATTAACGCGGAATTAAATACTCATACTAAATCAATGTTAAATAAATAAATAAAACAGAACTTAGTTTACAAAAGGAGAGTTTTTTTGACCTTAGATATTATTCTTAGATGATTTTAGTTGGGGTTCGGTCAGGTATATCCAAAAAACACAAATTTAAAAAATACATTTCTTAAATTTGTGTTTTTTGGATCTACCTTGACCGAACCCCAACTAAAATCATCTAAGAACTTAGTTTACTTCTGCACTCTGAGATGTGACCATATATCTCCCTCGGAGATCTCTCCTAAACTTTACTATCGATCTGATGATGACTTACAAGTTATGTCAAAACGTCGGCAATAGTAAAATGAATACCCAATAATTTTGGTGTATTTTATTTTTTTGATCGTGGCCAAAATCCTGACTAATTTCTCCAGCATAACTTTATACTTATGGATATGTATTGTTCGGCTTTATAGGGCTGTATCTCCAATGGATCTTTAGCCGCCCCTTTTGGTACATATCAGCACTTTGCCAGACCTACTCCAGGGGATCTTGACCAGTCCTATACACACATGATCGGGTAGGTTTTCTACGAGCAGGTTTATTGGTCCTACTCTCAATCACCACTAACCTTGAAGGGCCTGTGATTCTCTGTAGGGCGTTTACTCTCTGTCAACTGTAGATTGATGGGTCTAATCAATCCGTAGGTTCGTCGACCTTATTCCTACCCAAGAGAAGACCAGCGCGACGTAAGAAAATTAGTTCATTAACCTCTCGCCTTACTGGTAGGGAACTCTATAACAAATAGTTCAGAAAAAAGTCTATGTGGGATTCGAAGCCGAGACCTTAATATGCGAGTCACACGCTTTAGAACAATGGGTACTAAACCCATGCACACACACATATATGATTAATTGATTAATTAATGTGAGTACCTTTAAACGGAGATACCCTTCAATTTCTTAGAGCGACAAGAACAAATTTGCTGAGTCGCAAAGTAATTAATTTATATTTAAAGAACGCGACAGATTTATCACCGTAAATCAATGTATACTTAGGTGAGAGAGCCATGGAGAATTATAAGGAAGTTAAGTTTGGAGAAGACAAGTTGGACTTGTCGGCGGCTGAGGTGACGATAAGAACTTAGGCACTGTCGTTAGGGTTGCCCAACCCACCCACCCACGAACCCACCCACACCCACACGCACACACACAAACTGTCGTAATAGAAGTTCAGTATTGGCTTGACAAAGCTAGGTCTGTACTTTTCCTCGCGGCGCTAATTCCACACCTTGTTAAACTTCACAATGACAAATGCATGCTCTGAATTCACAACTAGAAACCCAATCAAGCCACTCCTTAGAATATCGTAGCGATCCTCCATTCAAATCGTCTCTTACTCTTTACAATTCATTATAAAAATGTTTTCCAACAAAATGAAGTCAATATATATATTTACTTTCTTAATATTTCAAACATTTTTCACTTTACTCTGAAAAGTATATCTATATCCAGGCAAATATGTTTTGAACAGACTAAATGTTTGTTACCCAAAAAAAGTCCCGGTGATATTTTTCGTGTCATTACACCATTACAGTAACAATGTACAATAAATGTTTTATTCCTAGAAAAAAAATCTGCTAAAATAAAACGACTGGAAACATTTAAATAAAAACTATAAATAATTCATGAGAGGGAACAGAATAAAAAAAATCTATCTGTCCTCGCCAGGAATCGAACCTGGATCTCCTGCTATCCGGGCCTGGTATGCTGACCGTTGCACCACAAGGACAGCCAGATTCTCACTCTCAATTCCCTCTTCACTAGCGGAGGCCTAACT
>KZ806957.1:838702-850949 GCA_000696205.2 Oncopeltus fasciatus | reverse complement strand
GCCTATTTAAGTCTTAGAAGCCTTTCTGCATCTCTATGAAAATGTAAAGCATCTTTATGAACTATCATATAACATACTCCACGAGTATGTTTAATTTAATACATAAATTCATTTTTGTACAGCCATGTAGAAAAAATTTTATATCTTATGACTGAACTGTTTATATGATTTCAATAAATAAATAATAAAAAAATATGATTTGAACATGTGAATTTAATTTTTACAAGCGTATATAGGTAAATTTTTTACTATGAAACAAAAAATCATTAAGATTTTATTATTTAAAAAAAAGTTAAATAAAAAAAAACTTTGTTAGTAAAATTTTGATAATCTAACAATTTCTAAATTAATAAACATCTTGAAATTAAATATCTATAATTTCATATCATATCTAGATATTATATATATCATAACATATAACTATCATTATTTTAACTGATTATTTAGAGATATTAATATTTTATAGAGTATATCATTTTCCTTAAATTTTGCAGTTTAAAAAATAATACTATTTTTCTTTAAATCTTGTTTGTCACCCTATTCTAAAAGCTAATGACACTGGGCAGATAAAAGACTGTCCCAGGTGGTATACGAACACAATCTACCAGATTTGATATTCAAACTGAACTCATGGTCTAAGTCGGTGCCACAAATCTGGTTCTATAACACTTCATTTACTAAATTCACTAAATATCTATAAGAGAAGAATAATAAAAAGAAGATAAATATGGATTAAATAGTTTATTCGTCCAAAATTTGGAGGAAAACTCTGTATACTTCAGCCTTTTTGATTCACATACTGCCTTACCCTGCAAACTACCGAAAAAATGTTTATGCTTTCTTTTCAGTAGTGCACCAAAAAAAAAAGAAAAAAAAAAGAATAAACCTTAGAAAAATACGAGATATCTCTATTTCCATTGTTTCAGCTTCAGCGTTCCTTATGAGAGAGGGATGTTGGAGAAAAAGAAGGGTGCTCTTTGGAAAGAGATAGCTGGGGGATGTTTCCTGGGAGCAGAGACGAAGAGAAGGAGCAGAGTGAGAAAGAGAGAGAGAGAGATAAGCTCTCTCCCGACAGTCGAGACCCACTTCAAAAGAGCGATATGGAAAACAGTTAATTTGAGATTCCATGTTACCTCTGTCCGTTATCCGTCTTCCTGAATAAGGGATGAGGGCTTATTTTTTCTGTGTGTCGACCGCTTGGTGAAGTTTCCCCACGGGTACTGACAAACCCGTTCAACTAGAGTAATGCAGTCAGGAGAGTGCCGACTAAATACGGCTAACACAAGGAATGCCTAATTCCCGAATGAGTGGGAAGTCCATGAAACAGGAGATACATAGGTGTTTCACTAATGATTTAAATAAATAGCAAATGACGAATTATGTATTACGGCATAGAAGATAAGGGGCGAAAATCGCAAGACTGATCTTAGCTCTCGATAAGAAGTTTGGAGGGAGAATTCATCCATCTCAGTTATATCTACAAATATGCCTAACAAAACATATATTTTACTTCCTTATAAACGAATTATTCTTACAAGAATTTTATGGAACAAAAGTTTTTAAATTTGAATTTAAATATATTTTGTCCAACCCTGAGCCCACAGGTGTTTGGGAGCTATTAATTTCCTTTAAATACACCTAAAACACAATGCCGCTTGGTTTATGTAATGGCATACAAAAACAAATGGAAATTAATTTGTTCACGTCCCATTTACACGTCCCATTATATTATTTAGAGGATAGCTTCCTCTTAAACTATCCTTCAACGAAATTCCTATTTCCCAATCCAACTCCGTAAGATACCTCGGTTTCTACTTGGTCTTCTACAAGACTAACTTGGAATGAACACATAAGGCAAAAGAGACAAGGCCTAAACTGACGCTACGGACTATTATATAGACTACTCGGACGAACATCAGAATTGTCAGTTCACAACAAATTAACAGTAAACAAAACTATTATTAAACCTATTTGGACATACGGTGCAGAACTCTGGGGTGCCGCTAAGCCTTCCAACATCCAACGCATACAATCCTTCCAGTACAAAGTCCTCAGAACCTTTGTTCATGCATCCTGATCCCACAGCCAATGAGCTATCTTCCTGAACCCATCTAGATAAACCTTCAACTCAAACAGAGATGGCCCATTGATATTCTACAAGTAAACTGAGCTTAGTCAGTTATTGCTTATATATACTTTTTTGAATCTGTTATCATCACTTTTATTCTTTTGGAGTAGCGACATTGACCGTTCTCTCCTCCAAGTTTTCAAAGAGATATTGTGGGAAATTAACAATATCTAATTTTAATTGCAAAATTTAATTAATAAATAAAAAATTAATACCATAAAAATAAATTGTGCTTGTTAGCCTGAAAGAAAAGAAAACATATATGATTTCTAAATCTCATACAATATTCCAATGATTATTTAATATGTAAGTTCCATGCAATCCAGTTGTGCTGTAGTCCCTTGTAAATCATTAGTAAAATTGATTGAATAACTGTAAATTTTAATTAAAAAATACTGGCAAATACTTTTTCCTCTAACTCTCCATATGAAACTTTGTTACACTATTTGAAAAAACAAAATTTTACTGAATTCTCATGAGGCCTGCATACCCACCATTAACAAATGATCAGAGCTCACAACTCAAATAGATGCCTGTGTTTATATTTAAGTATGAAGTAGCTTGTACTTGAAGTGGAGTTGATTCAGTGCAGTAAAATAATTCCTCAGAAATGCTGGAGCCATTGCCAGAGGTTAGTAGTAGCAACCAAAAATATTCTAACGAAGCAAAAAAATCTATGAGTTCTAGTTCAAATCTTAGCCCAAGCTTTTCCACCCAAGTTAGTCCTACTAGCAAGTACCGAAAGCTCCCAACAGTTGTAATAGTAAAGTGTTTTTTTGTTTTAGTGGATTTTAAATTAGTAAAAGGCTTTTAATACAAATACACATATTTATATACGCATGTAAGTAAATCATTTATTTTTGATACATATATACTTTTATAATTTTAAATGGAACTTATATTTTGCTTCTTCATCAGTGTAAGATCGGTGAAGATTTGTAAGTCTATTTCAAAAGTAGAGTCATGACACCAACGGACTCAATGTGACTTCTTTATGATGAATCTGCTAATAAATTTCTAATTTGATCTTAGAAGCTGGGAATAAGGCAGAAATACAGTCTCTTGGGGGGCGTTTATTAATTTTTTTTTTTTACGAATTCAATCATCCATGTGTTCAACAACTTCCAAAAACAGACACTAATCTCAAATTTTGTTTATTTTTTTAGAAGTGTAATAGGTCACTAGAACTTTCATGGTTAATACCGTAAATGCATTTGAGAACATTTATATTTTGTGAAATCATTATAAAATAAAATAGAAAATGTTAACAAACAACGCTTTAAATAAATTGTTTTACATTTGATTTTCTAATAAAGCAAATAAAAATTATAAATAATAATAGCTAATACATTTTTTAGTGTATATATAACCTTTATTCATATATTACATTCCGTTAAAAATAAATAAAAACGTTTTGTAATTTGATAACAATGTATAATAGAAAATAAATGACATTAATGAAAATCACATGGGGAGAGGAGGTGACCAGTGACACCACTCTCAAATTGAATACAGACTATGTTCCCAGGAGGTCACGGGGCCATCTTCGTTTGAATCGACGGGGAGGGTTGTAGGGGTCGGAGTAGGAAGACAAGGATTAGGATGGAATGGCAGTTTACTTGCAAATAAATAAAAAAAAAATAATTTAAGAACCCAGCACACACAACTACCATAGTTTATCATTAAGTGTGAGCATGTTCGGGTACATATTAACCATAATCTGTAATAAAGTTCTGGTTTTTAAGTTGTAGCGTCCATATAACGTTTTTGTCTCTTGTTTGAGTATTAAATGTAGCGGGGTCATTGAAAGATCCTGTATTCAATGGAGTAACCCACGAATCGCCATTAACGGATAAAGGGTTTTTACATTTTTTCACAATCTGAATCCATTCTCGCTAGAGTTTAATTTCCGCCATATTAACGAACTCGTCTAACGGTTAATGGAGATATAATTTTTTTTTTATATATATATTAACATTATTTTGAAAACTGAGGAAGCCAAAGCAAACACTGACAATACACTTATATTCATGTACAACTGTGTTTTTGAGTGTGTTATTTTGAACGGATCTCTGTTCCTCGTTACTACAGAGTCTGTGAGGGGAGGGGGAAGGGAGTGAGAGAGTTAGTTTCTATGTGTTTTGACGCGTGGTGGAACAACAAAAAGTTGTATCTACATAAATATTTGGCTTCAAACTTGTCTCCAGTTCACATTTAGTGTTGATCCTTCGTGTTTTAATCTTGGATTGAGATCCAATAGCTCGAAGGTCATACAGACAGTATTTACCCAACTCCTGTATTTAAGGCGAGTGCGACATTCGATACACTTTCTTACTTCGCATGATAGCATAATGACTAACCTATAACAAATTAAAAATCAGGATAAACTAATCTCCATTGAAAAATATTCAGCCTTATATCATAATGAAAGCAACAAACAGAATACATATTTCCATTATTTATAAAATATGTAATTTTTTTGTGTGAAATCTATGACACATGTTTTTGTCATATAAATTTTAGTTCTTTATCAATCGGTTTTAGCTCTATTTCTTTTTTCGGGCAGGACCTGCTGATTTTAGAGCCACAACTTGCCAAGGCTACTGAAATCTCTGGAGAAATAAGGACTTATCAAGAAGGATATATTTTTTATCAATTATTATAAAGACTCCTTAATTTATATTTAAAAAATAAAGCAAGTGTTTATTATGCAGCCAAATTTTGTATATAAATCTTGTTATTATTATAATAATGTTGCTGTATTTCTAATTATGACATAAACAATAGGTGACAAATTATTGCTACATAATTCAATCATCTAAGGATTTAGTATCCTATATATATATATATCAGCAGCTTTAAAACTGTAAGGCTCAAATATGCTCGATTCCTGTTGTTGTTCGAGTCATATCCCTTTGAAAAAATCTTGTATTTTCTTGAACCCATTTAATAGCTTAACCACAAACATTCTCATACGTTTGATAATATTTTCCTTTGTTTTACAATATTCCCCGTAGAGAAATCATGTTATTCATGATTTTACTACGACGCCACTTTATAAAATCAAGATATCTTCACCGATACCGCATTAGAGAACAGAAAATATGCCACGTTCGAAATTATATATATGTCACTAACTGATCTAGCGCCCAAAATTTAAATAATGAATAATAAAACCAAATTTAGTATTTAAGCTTATTTTTCGAATTTTTGATGATTTCGTCAACAGCTGAAATCGGTTGAGGGGGGGGGGGGCTTAAGGGGAGACCAATATATAAAGTTTTATGATCTTCTTTATTCTTTCTATAAAGAAAAAAATGTGTTTAACAAAAGAGGTGTAAAATGTATTTTAAAACATTTTTGTTTTATGGCATTCAAAAATGCATTCTAAAAAAAATATTGGAACCCCCAGGCCTAATTTGGTACCATTCTTCATTGGAATAAAATCAAGCGGCCCTCCCTAGTGAACCTTGGCCCGAGAGTAATTACTTCCCTGTATTTTCCCCCTGGGCGTATATGAGATTTTTTTCTTCATTTTTATTTTTATCTTAGATGAGTGTGCTCTTCCTCCAACGTAAGTTTACGGTCAGTCATGTTCAGTGGACATACATTTTACACTTATTTTTCCCAACGACTTGTAAAATTATTTTTCTTATTGACTATTATTCATACTATCATAGTATTCATTATTAGTGATGAACTTTTCGGTAACATATTTATTTCAGATAATCACAATACAAATTTAGATGTGTATTTTTTATGTTAAAATTAGTAAAACTGTTTGTTAATACTTTTATGTGTTTATTTTTATTTGTCGTCAAGATTTATAATTTTTTTTTGTCTCCAATAAAATTTTGCTTCTAACACATAAATTACTATATAACGTAGGTTATATATATATACAAATACACNATAAAGCGAGAACTTTAATAGCCAAGTAGCATATATATATATATATATATATATATGTTCATAAGAACATATATGTTTGTACATAATATAGGTGACCCCATTTTCAATCCCATAGGAATGAATAACACACATTAGTCACGTTTATATGTTTTAAGACGAATGACGCTCTTCAATGAAGATTCCATCATCAAAAAATAGAACATTAGAATAATAATTCAAAAATACAGAGGTTTATACACAAATAGTTGTTAAATATCACAAAACCAATATTTTATTTCGACCTCCGAGCTCCTAAACATTGGAAAATGTCTGCAAGGAGAAATAATAAATAGATAATGATAATAAGTAAATTTTAGATTTTACATCTGAACTTACAACCTAAAATACTTTAGATCTTTTTGTGATATTGCTAAGACATTCAGAATAAATGAAAAGGAATTAATGCATGTCATGTGAAATTAATCAAGTTTTTAGTTTTTTATCTTAATTAAGGGTCAACTATTCTGTGAATATTTAAGAATATAAAAGTAAACTGAAAAAAATTAAAAATTTTCCACCTAAGCTATCTACTTACTACTTCGTGGTCGAAAATCAAGTTACCGCTAAAATTCTAAGCTTTCTTTTGAGACTTCATACTTGCACAATAAAATGTGTCTTACCTGTAACAGAATGAAAATATAATACTACTAATGAATATTTATCAAATACTTATTAATTAATAAAATTTAACTCTTCAATTTATAATAGAACTTATTTGCCTGTTAGAACTAGGTATTGAAACCTAAAATATACCATACAAATGAATACAGGATTTCTATATTTGATAGAGAAAAATAATAATTCGCGCAAGAGCTATGTTTAATATCATATTTTCTATGTCTGTTTATGTAATTTAAAATGTACAAAAAATTTAAAAGTAAATATCACATTTATACTTTCTTGACAAATACTTTATAATGAGAAAACAGTAGCTACATTATGACCTGCTAACTGGCGAGTAGTTGAAGTGGTGAAACCATCAAATGACTACTAATTTGTCAACCCTCATTAAGAAAATGTAGTCCTTAATGTTTATTCTTTGTAGGACTTAATTTAACAACTTTGCTAAAAAATTATGTTTTTCACCGATTAAGTTAAAAATATATTTAGTAGAAAAATAATAATGAATAAATTATAAATTTATGTATTATTTGTTCTCTGATAGCCGCCCTCTCTCGCCTTTTACCCTCGTTGGACAGAGGTTTAGTGTCCACTCCTAATTTTAAATACCTGAAGTAAGATAAAATCCAATAACATTATAATTTATGTATTCGGTTTCTCCTGACTATTATATTAGAGTACAAATATTTACTAGGGTAGTTTTCCATAAAATATATTGACAGATATATTATTTTTTAGTTTGTAGAATACATACAATTTTTTCATTTCAAATACTTTTGTTGGTATTAGGAGTTTTGAACATATTGAATAGCAATGTTGACGTTAGATTTTGATATTTTTTTCTTAAGTGGCTCATTGAAAATTGTGAAATTGCTTTTTACTAAGATCTAAATATAATTCGCTTTCTTAAGATTTTTAAAGGCACATCTGTCAAGTAAATATGACAGACATCCTTGGAAATAAAGTTAAATAAATTTTAGGATTTTAGTGATTTATTTACTTTTTTTTTTTTTTTTNAGAAGATGGACAATGTCCGAAAGCGCTCGCCAACAGATGGTTTGCAGAAACCAATGAAGACGGACAATGGAAGGTATGACAGTTCTATATTCATTGGTGGTGGAAATAACCTTTTAGATTAATTAAACTAAGTTTGATAATTGTGTTTCTTTTTGTTAAACGTGGGATAAATTCAATAATGGTAGAAAATGATCGAAAGGGTAAAGGCCAAGGTCTTAATGTAAAATATTAATATCTTCGTTATTATTAGCGCCTCGAAAAAATATATAGAACGAAATAGGGGTTAAATAAAATTTTGTGTCATTTATATTTTATAACATTTAAAAAAAAAACGCATATTAAGAGGTATATTTTGAATGTTGTCCAGGCCCTCTTATTTTTAAGGGTTTCCATATATATAGGAAAGGGGAAAGAATGAACGTAGTGAGCACGAAAAAAAAGATAAATTACACAGAGTATTTCCAAATTTTCGGAGAGACTCCGAAGGGAAGAGTAAGAAAGATGTGCCACTTCACTACTCCCCGAAAAATTTCAACTACTCCATGTAATTTTTTTTTGTTTTTGTTTGCTCACTACTATTCTTCCTCTCCTGGTCTTATTGCGGTCGCGAGCATTCTTTATATATATAATATTTATCTGTATGTCTGTATGTCTCCGCAACATAGGAAGCAATTAAAACTAATTCAGTGTTTAGGCTTCCTGCTTCAAACTGTTGATAAAGTTCATTAATGGCTGAAATAGGCAAAGTTGAAATAGGAAATAACGAGAAGCCAAAATTAAAATGTCCATATATCACTGCGGACATCTCCACCGATCCCAATAACCTCCTGGCCCTCTTTGCTGATGGTAAAGTGATCCTCTCATCCCTTCCCCTCCTGATTCCAAATCCTCTACAAATATTTCACAAAACCACCTTGATGCTATTCATCAATGGAGATTGCATATAAATGAGTCCAGATGCGTACAGATAAATTGTGAATTAAGAAAAGATTATCACAATAATGTTACATTCTCTCTGGTTCAGTGCGTTCTATCTATTCAATGTGTTCTATCTTGACTCATGACGAACATATTAAACTTAAGATACAAGAATTCAACAGACGCTACAGACTCTTATACAGTCCTATAAACTGGGGTTCACAGCTCACAATAGAGAAAAAACTGATTCTCAACAAGCCATTACTACGACCGATCTGGTCCAGAACTCTGAGGGCCAACCTTTTCAAACCATAGTCCTATGTATAATGTCAAATACTCCTTATTATGTGTCATAACTCTTCCATGTCTAGCTTCCAAATGCCCAATCCCTGTCGTATGCACTCCAATCTCTACGATCCTCCCCCAAGACTAAAATAAAGTTGGTCTCGCGAATTCTTGGGCCTTAGCGCCTAAATTTATTAGGAGTTGTGTCCACGAGCCTTTTCTCCCCGCAAAGTGACTTTTACTTTATTTTTATTTATTTATTTACACATAAATCAAAACCAAATACTAAAGCATAAAAAGCATAATTTTCATAGGACATTGAATTAAATCATAAGTAGGAAAAGTTCAAGAAATAAATGTCCTGAAAGTATATCAGAATTTATCCCAAAATATAGCGATCAATACATGTGAAGAGCTCATGTACTTCAGTTCCCTGAACTCAGATGAAAACTGAATACAAAAAACTCTTGGAGAAGCACCATGAAACTTTATATTTTTCTAAATAAATTACAACGATTTATTATTTTGAAAAAAAAAAAGAAAGAAAATGTCTTGAAATTTCGTTTAGTTTTCAAATATGGATTTTCATTTCGAAAGACAAATCCAACCGCTCCAATAGAAATCCCTTGATTCAAAACAAGCCATATCTCAAAATCTGACTTATCCCCAGCCTAATAAGTCAGCGAATATACAAAATACAGGAAGTGATTCAAAATGTCATAAAATGTAAGATAATATTGTATTTAGAAATGTAGTATGTATTACGTCAGCCTCTAAATTTTATCGCAATTTGATGAAGAGAAAAATTCCAAACAATATAATTAAAATAAAATGTTATATTTAAACTTTAACAAAATATTGCTTATAACAAGAGCAGTTTCGAGGTAAATTTTTCGGAATTATAAATAATACCTAACAATTAACAAATTTTTATAATCGTTTAAGAGGTATATTTTTAACAATATTTATTCAATCGCAATCAAAATTTAATATTTTAACTGTATTAATTAACAATCTCATAAATTTACTGATTTATTCTGCAGTACAAGAGAATGTTCATGCTGATAACAAAGTTTAATACTCTACTTAATTCTATTAAATACTCCATGATTTTATTTGAAATAAACTATTTAATTACATGAAATACGCTATGTTATTACATAGAATATTCTATTTAAGTTCGAAACATCTAACTAGTTAATAGTTTTCGAGATAATTAACATGTGCATTGAATTAGATATCTTTGAGTCTCCATTAATAAGAATATTGAATTAGTAAGCATCTGAATGAGAATAGTTGCTATCCAATTATTTTACTTCAAACTGTATTTTGAGTGGAGCGAGGACTCTGAATCAAGCCATGGAATGAAAGGGATGAAGCAGAATCCATACGGGGGTAACGGGGGGGTGATGCCTGGCTAATCCTATTGGAGACTTAATTAGCTCGAATTTAGCCTTAATGCATTTCAGAAAGGGGGGAGGAACTGCACCACCATATAGCCAGAACCCAGGGGCTGGTTAGGTGCTGATGACATACCCCTAGAGTGTGAACACGACGAAAACTCAAATTAACCACAAAAGCTATATGTAAATTTTAAAAAATACACTCCCCCCTCTCAAACGTACATATAATTTATATAAAATCTCTAAACCTACTAGAGATGGGTTATCGTTACAATTCCCCACCCCCACTAACATTGGAGGAACTTTTATTTCCTACAGGGGTTTTCCCTTTAATGAGTTGCCACCAGTAGACTGACAGAGATTATTAATCCCTGGGGGCCTTAGAGCTTTTTTATTCCCGACGCAACACTAACATGGACAAACTAACTTTATGCTGGTATACTTGGAGAAATACAGGAAAATTCGGAACTAATGGTTCCGAAAAAGTACTTGGTAGAACAAGATACAAATCCGTACCTTCAGCTTGCGTCAAACCCTCAATATATATATATATATATATAGCTTTTGGCTGAAGTACAAGCAGGAAGGGGCATAATCAGAAATAAGGAATTTATTTTATTCAGCTCTTATTGGAAATTATGAAATAATGGCAGTTATGTAAAGAAATAAGGACGTAAAATAATTCTAGAGAAGGAATAAACAGAAAATTGTTTGGTTTTTTTGGTTCATGGAGGGGGAAGTGCTCTACTTTTTCAGAATGATCAGATACATGCATACAAAGTTGTATATTATGAAATGATTTTAAATAAAATCAAAGCTGGGAAAGGAGTTCTTCAGAGAGAACTAAAAATTGTTTAAACAATTCGTGAGAGGGAATAGAATAAAAAAGTCTATCTGTCCCAGCCAGGAATCGAACCTGGATCTCCTGCTATCCGGGCCGGTGTGTTAAGCCATTACACCACAAGGACTAGCTAGTTATCTCATTTAATTCCCTCTACACTAACGAGAGCCTAACCTACGAAAATTTATTATATTCCCTCTCATGAATTGTTTAAAATTTAAATTAAAATTTACGTTAAAAAAAACCACAATCAAATAAAATATTTAAACTAAAAATTGTTTCTTTCTTTTTTTGTTATTTGTAATTTCAATTGAATAAAATCAATAAATGATGATTGATCAATAATCAATTTATTTAGTTATCTAGGTGCTTATATTTACATAAATAAGCTACCACTTAACACGTGAAGCGACTCCAGTGAAAGTTTTGGTCATCTTAATACACCTGCTAGAATTAAAGAAGATGGTATTTTTTGCATATTTCTTCAAGACATTTTTTACAAAAGTGGCTTATAAGGAAGACGGATCAGATATATCCTTCAAATGAAGCAGAAAGCCTTGGATACTCAAAACCAGAGGTCGTTGGACTCGAGGTCCCATCGGGATTCCCAAAGTCTCGAGAAGATAACGACCACACACTTTTATGACGCGGCAACATCAAATTCTGTACCGGTCAAGATCAGGACAAGAACAATACATTCGTCGGAGGAGTGTGTGGCACGTGATAATGCGATAGGCTGTAACCAAAGAGATCTGTACGGTATTATCAGAGGTTCTTTAGGCACACGTTGAACCGACATAGAAGAAGTGACATAAAGCTCAAATTTGAAATCAAATATGGCTGTATCCTCAAATATTAATGAATTGTAATCATTAAAATATTATTAACAAATAAATATATCAGTGGGTCTCACAATCCTGGCACAGCGGGTTCGAATCCTGTCCAGGACAATCTTTTATTTATTTTATTTATTAGTGAAAGCTTGATTGAGCCATTGATATTTAGAATGGGACGGCAACCTGGAGTTTCCTCTCCCTCCATGACCCTAATGGTTGAATCGGAGGCTAACACTAAAATAAATAA
>KZ806957.1:818257-836291 GCA_000696205.2 Oncopeltus fasciatus | reverse complement strand
AATTATAAACTAATAATTTATTATTTTAAAGAAAAATATTTTAATAACTTACTTAAGATATATGAGTAGATTTTTTGTTGGAGTTCGGTCAAGGTAGATCCAAAAAAAATTTTTTTTTTATTTGTCAACATTTTGGCTTACATTGAAAGCCATTTTAAGGCTATCATGAAGGCTAGAGGGGACGTCTTGTCACCAGGATCACATGTTCTTGAACGAGACCTGTCATGGAAATGTGAACTTAGGGACAGGACGTCCCTTCTCGCTTCATGATAGCCCTGTAAATGGCTTACAATGTGAGCCGAACGTCGGCAGATAATTAAAAAGTACATATTCTTTTAAAGTGTATTTTTTAGAACTACCTTCACCGGACCCCAACAAAAAAACATCTACTGATAATCTCTACATCCAAAAGCTCTCCATGTGAACTAAGATATATAGAGTTACAAGAATTTTCAGTTCAAATTAAACTATTCCTCATTTCATAATCTATTCAAATTACTATTGACGGACTCATTCTTTATTATGAAACGTTTTCAGTTATTTCCTGGCTGTGGTGAAGAGAGAATTCCACAATCACAAGGTTAAACACAAGGAAAAAAGCGGCAGGAGTCGATATTGTAAGTAGAGAAAACATTCAAGCACCTCATGTAGGGTGCTAATAGATAAAGAGTAAGGTCACACAGGAGCAGTCTAATCTAAGGAAATTTCCCATGTTTTATTTTGAAATTCATAGTTGCCGGATATTAATTGGAGTAAACGAGGAATTACATCTTAAACGCGGGAGAGAACTACGAGCATGAAAGAAAATATCACCAAGCTTTAACGAAATGACGGGGGAAAACTCTTATTTAAGGAAGACAAGTACAAGAATGTAGCTAAGATGGTTGAGCGGTTTCCCTACCCTGCTTTTAGCAAACTTTATCGGACATTTCTTTTACGCACATTCTTCTCTCCGATTTGTAAATTAAACATCGTCATTTACTCTGATTCATATCCATCTTTAATGAGACAGAGAAAATCTGCTTAGATGTGTCAAAATTGCACCTTAAAAAAAATCGTGAAGTATGCGTTTTATTTATTTGTTAAATAAATTTACGCTTGTACATATGTATTCACGCTTAATATGTTCTGAAAGGTTTTATTATTATTATTATAAACTCTTTCAATATTGAAGGAATTGAAGATTTTTCTATTTTGTCATTCACTGCCCTGTACCCTCCCCTCCCGAACGGATTTAAACTATTCACGAAATCATTTAAAAACCTTCTATTATTACTAAAATTCCTGTATATCTGTTCTGTGTTCAATTATTTTACAAAAGATAAATAATTTATTATTGAGTGTCAGGAGGTTTCTCAAAATTCATCTCTTCTTTACTTTATTTAGGCGGTGTGATTATTGCTCAAATACCAAATTACAATAGCATTACTTAAAAAAAAAAAGTTCTTACATACATAATTAACAATTTTATAGGACATATATTTCGTAAAATAACATTAGCCTTAATTTGATTTGTACAGGGGGCCAGAAAAAATCTCACTACCACAGCAGGGAATCGAACACCGGTCTTCCATTTTCCGGGCGGTTGCACTGCAACCACACCACCGAGGGAGGTGAGAACAATTTCTGGTTTCTCGCACCTCACTACGAATCTGACTGCCAAGTGTGACGAATATATCTTCTTGTACTCATCATGATTTGAATAACAATAACCTTTTTTCTTAATGTTAAATTTTTATTCATCTAACGATTTGCGGATAGTAACTCACGTGTGTGTGTATAAATATATATGACTCCTCACTGAAGAAGGGCGAGAGAAATTTTGCTCTTTGCGACTTTTTTCTTTTTGTGAGTGCACTGAACTCTCTATCCCACCTGTTCAGGATATATATATATATAGTTAAGAGTTAAGTTTTAATTACCGAGCATGGACACTTCTTGGACATACTTAAATGAGGATTGACGCATTTGTAGATTCTTGTGTTCCTGCTAAACACGCCCTACTTACGTCCCGAAGACTTGGGATGTTTCAGACGGTAGTTGATTCGCCCATAGGTACTCTTTGCGGGATAGCGTCGTGGCCAGTGACCAACAGCGTGCTGCATGGGCAATCGCCGAGTGGAGACCACTATGACACAGAAAACAGCTCCATGTTTATCACACATTGATTGCATTATTTAATTTCTCTAAAATGGGCTATGCGGACATCCTTCCAATTTCATGAAGCCTACTCTTCGAGTGACTGATTTCTTAGACGAACCGAAAATTATTCGACGTTGGATAACAAAATGTACGCCTTTCCTCTTAAATATATAATTGCAATTATCTGATGATGAAACGAAATATATATGCTAATATTCTTCCATATGTGAAACTTTCAAGGTCGAAAATATAACCTCGGGTACTTTTGAGAGATTTGCAGCAAGAAAATGAAGTTATTGTTTAATTACATTAAGCAAATTTTGAAAAATTATTCAACAATCCTACTTAACTCTCATAGCTTAAAAATGTCACATAACTTATTGATATACATATATATATATATACTGAAATAACTAAANTGATTGATATATATATATATATATAATAAACAGGAGAAAGAAAGCGTGTAGTGAACACACAAAAAGAAAAAAACAAACATTAAATCTACGGAGACACTTCTCACCTTTCGCCAGAAAGGAGTGAAGAGAGAGCTAAAATTTCCGTACTTTTTTCTTCTTCAAAGAACAAGGAGTTCTTTAGTTCCATAAAGCTGAAATCAGCCGAAAAGAAGAGGGGAGAAAGCAAAAATTGAAAAATCGTCAATATTGGCCAGTTAAAAATTGTAGGAAATATACGAATAAGTGTAAAATAAAATTTTATGTGAGAATTTTGATTAAATCCTAATTAAATGAATTATTTATAATTGCAACTTTATAGACTAGACGAGCCACCTATATTTAAAATATAGAATCCAAATTAGGAATTGTAATACAAACTGTTGAATATATTCATTTATCTGTCGATTAATGTTAATATTCCATATTATCAAAGTAATTGAAAAATTTTATTGGACATTATAGATGGAAAAGCAATTTTTATGTCAATAACATTCTACATGTTAAATAGAAACGCGTATTTTTGAAAATTTTAAAAATATAACTATCAAAGTTAAGGGCTTCCCCCATTTTGATCTTCTGAACAGGCTGAAGACAATTTTCTTGTTCTCATTCTACCCAACATTGTCTTTTAAATCATTAGACATTTACTCTTATATACGAGCGTCTTTTATAAATCACGGGTAATCTGTTTAGTTTTCACAGCTGTCTTTCAACATTAAGCGAATACAAACCTTCAATCCTATGTCCTAAGAATAATTGCTAACCCTCCATATTATGTATCCAACTCTACTCTTCATCCCGACTTTAATATTCATTTCGTCCAAGATATTATCTCCTTCTGTTTCTCACATTTCCACAGTAAGCTTACATTTCACCCTAATCCTTATGCCATGTCCCTGTCGTCGGACTCCTTTTGGGCCTGGGCGCTTAAATTTACTGAGAGTGGGGTCAATGGGCCCCTTCTCCTTACAAAGTGACATTTTATTTACTAATTTTTTTTTCTTGCATATTATATGCATATTATTAAACCATGAAATTACAAGATGTTTATTAAGCAGAAAATAATAAATTAAGATTTTTAAAAAATAAAGGTTACACAGCTCATGCGTGACTGAGTTTTTAAAATATTACTATGAGTTTTGAAATAAAACTCTTTCGCACTTTTTTCGGGTGACATCTCAATAAAAATATTATATTAATACCAGCAAAAAAGGCATTTAATAGAGAATCTTACGGGAGTCTTAAAGATATAACCTCCTTTAAAGAGTTATTTTTTCTTTAAATTTTAGAAATTAATTTAGGAAATGAGCTATATTCCAAAAAGAGAAAGAGAAGAGGAAAGGCTGAAAACTCCCTTAGCCAAGGAGTGAGGAACAGGTGGGGAGTGAGGAGGGTGCTAGTGACTAATAAAGTTAGAAAAGCGAGCATGGAGCTACAATAGCGAAGGTAATCGTGAGGCGGGGACACGTGGCCGGAGAAACAGAAAGTGTCGCGCGGGCCGGAGGACGATCACGAACGACTCGGACAATGAAGAGCTCTGTGGAGCACGTACAGACTTTTCATCGGACAGCCTGTGTCGTCATACTACACCCCTGTCCAGCACGTACCTACCCCTTTGTGGAAGTCGCTTCTTCTCCGTGGGCGGACTCTCCTTGTTTTGTGGGGCCCACTTCTTTATCTTCGCCCTACCGGAGTCATATGCTTCGCCTTGGAAGAAGAATGCTTTACCACCAATACGACACGATCCACGAGGCATTTTTTTTTTTATACTGGAATTGGATGTGGAGAGTGTGTGTGTGTGTATGGACTTTTTATTAGTTAGATGGTTACGGCTTGGAATTCGACACTTCTTTTGGACGAAGCAATTCGAATGGACTAATCAACAATACTCACGGAGATGAAGGATTGCGCATGGGGCTAACTTTGACAAAAATACAGCACGATAAGATATTTTTTAACATAAATTAAAAGTTTTTTCTTCTTTTTTTTTTACCGAAGTTATTATTTTTGTTTATTGTTGTTTGTTGGGGTTCGGTCAAAAAAGAAAAAAAAAACATTTAAGAAATTAAAATTTTGGTAATTAAAATATTCGCAATTAATTTTGATAATTAAAATATTCGCAATTAATTTTGATAATTAAAATATTCGCAATTAATTCTGATATTTAAAATATTCGCAATTAATTTTTATAGTTAAAATATTTATATAATCCAACCTAAAATAATAATAAAAAACACTACAAAAGTAGTATGAAAATATTTAAAATATCATTATTAAAAATAACGAAATAATTTTAGTTAATTTCCTTCAAAAATGAACTACAGTAATAGATCTGAAAAATAAGAACCACTGCCCATTATCCAAATTCGGTGTTTTGCTTTTCAGGACTTTTAGATTTCTAAATAAATTTTTTTAATTCTTCTAAAATTTAACTGACAAAAGTAACAAAATTTTATTTATGCCTTTAACCTTAGACCCAAACTCATAATGCAAGGAAAGTTTTGGTTTGCAAACTATATATTTAAGCAGAAATTATGGAAATACGATTAAATCAATTGGCACATTGTTTGTAATGTGGATTGAAAATTTTTTTCTAAGGGAGGAAAGAGACATTTTTATGTTATTGTTTCTGAAAGCTAATTAAAAAAGTAGTATGAAAGAGTCGCCCATCGCTTTGATGAATAAAAATAAAATATCTTGGTTCAGCTAAGACCAACATCGAGGACATTGGAGATTTAGCCTCTCTCTGTTCGGCCATAGCACCTTTTTACATGAGAGATTGTTTTATCATTTTTTCGGGGAAGGGGGAGGGGGCGGTAAATTCAGGGTAAAAAGTTTTACTTTCAATTTAAACCTTTTGTCCTCATTCTTATCTAAATTCTTACGAACCTATTGAGATTTTATTTTCTTATTCTCTTAGTTTTTTGTATCTCTAACGGTTGTTATGTAAACACATGATTTAATTTAAAGATGCATATCTTCGACTTAATGTAATAGGCATATGTTTGTTATTGTATTTTTATTATAAGTTTTATGACTGATTCATTATGTTTTTTGAACATTGTGTGTTCAGAAATAAAAGAGCATCAGGAACTGCAGCGCATTTTGCCATTCAATACCGGCTATTGGTGCACAAAAACACGCATCATCAAGAAATCAAATGAACGTCAATATATTAAGGTGAATACGATGCCTAGTTTAGTTTTGATCAAAAGACTACGGAAACAAGTAATATGAAAGAAACTGTGCAAATCAAAATTCAATTTCAACTACCCATAAATTCCTCTACCTTACCTGAATTTTAATTATAATGCTCAAAAGATTCTCTTTAACTCTCAATTTTTATTTTAATAAAATCTGTAACAGTACATTGAAAATTCTCAAGTTTTATTTTTATTTTTTTACCTTGCACAATATATATGTATGTGTGTATTTGTGTAATAACTCCCAGTAAGAACTAGGCAATTATTAATTAGTAAGGACTGGTTCAATGTGATTCTTGGCAAGAAAGAATATCAAGGCCTAAGGGATTCCTAATAGTTTACAATTTCTCAGAAACATTTCTACGCATTTATTGTCAATGGCCCATAGCAAAATACATGATCTTGTTACACACACAATATATATATATATATATATATATATATATATATATATATATATATATATATATATATAACACACACACACACACNCACACACATATATTATAATATATATTACTTCTTATATAATATGTATTACTAACTCAATTAATGAGAGGGAATAAAATAAAAAAATCTATCTGTCCCAGCCAGGAAGTGTAGAGGGAGTTTAATGAGATATCTAGCTCGTCCTGGTGGGGTAATGGCTGGGACAGATAGATTTTTTTATTCTATTCCCTCTCATTAATTGTTTAAAATTTACGTGGGATAATAAACCAAAACCAAATAAAATATTTATAAAGAAAAATTAAATAAGTAAATGACGAGAGTCGACAAATAGCTTGACAATGTCAGCTCCTTCGAGTTTTAGACGAAGTTCTCGTCTTTCTCGTGGGTTAGGCTCTCGCCAGTGTAGAGGGAGTTTAATGAGATATCTAGCTCGTCCTGGTGGTGTAATGGCTAAGCACACCGGCCCGGATATCAGGAGATCCAGGTTCGAGTCCTGGCTGGGATAGATAGATTTTTTATTCTATTCCCTCTCATTAATTGTTTAAAATTTACATGGGATAATAAACCACAACCAAATAAAATATTTGTATTATTTACTATTATACACTATAATATATATATGAGTTTCTATCAAATTATAATGTGAAATCCCTTCTTGGAATAGCAGGTTGCTTTATTGCTTGTTGCAGAGTGCTATATTTAACATTCACACTATGAGAATTGGCTTAGTTTCCGCAGTTTCAGCGTGATAGGCTTACTTCTTTCAAACTTCAGCGGGAGAAGAGTGGAGAATGGCTCTGATTCCTCGAAGCTGGCTGGAGACGTTTCAGGGAGGTCCACGGCTTGTGGGTACACACTACTATTCAGGATGAGATGTGGGCGGCCCCTACCTGACCCTGACCAAACACATGCCACAGCTGGACAGAGCTGGTGACGTCTGAATTACGCCCTCCGCAGGCATGAATCAGTAGCATTGTGCCAGGGGACCTTTGGCAGTGTGGGCTCAATAACGTCAAGCTTCCCAGCTGCCACCAACGCCGACTAACGGGCTAAAAGAAAACAAAGAGATAAGTAAGAAACATGCTTAGATGATTTTAGTTGGGGTTCGGTCAAGGTAGATCCAAAAAACACAAATTTAAAAAATGTATTTTTTAATAAAGGATTATCTGCCAACGTTTCGGCTTACATTGTAAGCCATCTTCAGGGCTATCATGAAGATGAGAGAGGACGTCCTGTCCCTAAGTTCACATTTCCATGACAGATCAAGGTAGATTTGGATCTACCTTGACCGAACCCCAACTAAAATCATCTAAGGATAATATCTACGGTCAAAAAAACTCTCCTTTTGTAAGAAACATGCCTTCAATGCTTGCTCAAATAGATGGTGTGCGGTTCACAGAAGTTATTCTGTTATTTCTCTATTTTCTCTAAATAAAATAAAATAATGCGGTTAACCTAAAAATCAAATTCTCAACTTCCGCATAAAAATTTATTTTTAGCGCTTCAAGACACATAGTATCAGAAAATGGAATATAATGTACGAAACATCTGCTGATCTTAATTCCTTGGAATTAGTTTCTGCCTGTTACAAAGATATTCATAATTTTATATGGGCGTAACCCATTAAATGGGGTTCATTAATTGAACCTCTAATCCGTAATCCTTTAATTAAGGATTAGAAGTTCAATTATTGCTCTTAGGGTGGTGTACCTCCATCTAAGGTCGTTGATATTTACATTTTAGTGGTTAGTTCAACAAAAAAAAAAAAATAATGTAATAAAGAGGTTCCAATAAATTCGTATGTATATACACCTGATACATACTCTCAGAGCTCAGACACGAAATCCTTCATTAATATTTTTGAGCTATGTGTGATAGCAGAAAACCACTTAACACAGCAATTTTTGTTGTAAATGTAAAACGCAAAAATTAAAACGCTTATATAAAAATCATTGGTACCCTAAACATGTGTATAAGAAACACCTGTACAATTTGATTCCATCAAACTATTCTACATAAGTATTGAACAGTGTAAAAAAAAATTAAATTCTTAATCTTTATTACACAGTATATATATAATAAATTTATTTTGAGTATAATGTATTATCTGAGTATATTCTAACATTCTGAGTTCATTCATGCTACCTTCCACAAACTTACTTATAAGTCAAAGCAGGCATGCTTCATTACTCAAAAAAATAATGAAATAAGTTTGTTGGAAGGGAAGGAGGCAGAGAAATTCATTGAAATGACTTTGGAAGGAGTGCACAAGTCATAGATGGCTCTTCTTTTATTTTTTTTTTTTAATTTAAGTGTTAGCCTCCCCCATTCAACCACTTAGGGTCATGGAGGAAGGGGCTATCTACAGGTTGCCATCCCATTCTAAACACTCATGGCTCAGGACAAGCTTCTATATTATAAATAAAAGATTGACCTGGGCGGGATTTGAACCCGCAACGTCAGGATTGCGAGAACCGAACGGATCCCCTGAGCAACCCTGGCGCCCCTTGTTGGCTCTTTGAGTATTGGTCAGGGAGTATCAGCTTCATTAGGCTCAGTATCCCAAGTTACTGCAGACTGGTAAGTTGATTAAGGCAGCTGGGATGATATATTTTTTTTTCCAGCTTTTTCTTAATATACATAGCCTCGGCTACACTCAAGTGTCCACTGTTCATTTCATTATGTATTTAATTGCTTACAGTATCCCTAGAATGGCTCCCGGAAGCTCCACCCCACCCCTTTCCCGGCTTCTATAGTTCTCTATAGAAATTCTATATTACTATTAACACTTTTCTATATTCGGCTTCTAATGTCTTTTATTTCAATTAATTTAGACTATTTTGAAGACTTGCAACTATTTTTAATAAAATATACGTGCCATTATGAAATAATTTTGGAAAAGACTAAAAAAAACTAAGATATGTGAGTTATTTTGAATTGTCTAGAAAAAAGTTATTGTATTTTAAATTGTTCGAAATGTTCTCAATGAATGGTCACAGTTACAATTTTCATTGATCATATTTATAAATAATGAATTAAGACCGCAAAGGGTTTTTTTTTTTTAATCTTCAAAATAACCCCTATACTTGTAGCTCTTAATAGGATGTCATCCTCAACCCTCATCCTCAATGGCAAAGCAAGCCATTTTTGGATGTGATCGAATGTAGTTATATATCAAGAGCCAGACTGGATGTGACACAATTTGTATTCTGGCCCTCAACGGTGTCACGTTCCCTGCCTCAATTATTACCCCTGAAGATGGCTTGTATTGCAAGCCGAAAAGATGATTGAAAGAATAAGTTTTAAGGATTTTTAACAGGAAAGTCATATCTCAGTTTTTCAGGAGAAAAACAGTGTAACAGATTGAGAAGTATTGCACGTTAAATATTGTTTAGGACTTAAATTTGAAATACTTATATTCCAAGATATTAGCATTATCTTTTCTCAATCACTTAAGCGATAAGCAAAAGTGACTAAGTCATGGAAATGTGAACTTAGGGACAGGATGTCCTCTCTCATCTTCATAATAGGCAGCCCTAAAGATGGCTTACAATGTAAGCCGAAACGTTGGCAGATAAAGGAGAGTTTGTTGACCGTAGATATTATTCTAAGATGATTTTTTTTGGATCTACCTTGACCGAACCCCAACTAAAATCATCTTAGATGTTGGCAGATAATCTTTTAGATTTTTATATTATAAAATTTGTATTTTTTTGGATCTACCTTGACCAAACCCCAACTAAAATCATCTAATAATAATATCTACGGTTAAAAAAAACTCTCCTTTTGAAGCTAATTTTCATTTATGCCTATAGTCACCTTCAATGATGATCTTCTAACAAAGCACCTCTTCCTCTACTCCTTGATCTAGCCATACAGAAATCGGTCTTCCTTTCTGACTTTCTACAGGTAATTCTGGAATATTTGTGTGCTTTGGGGGGGTAGGTAACCCCACTGGCAGGAACCCGGCCTGTAATTATAAGGGAGAAATAATTATGTTTGAAGAAAATTTGTGAGAGAGGAGAGGCCATCAATCAGTGCAGGAGATGAGTGGTTCCATGGCAGGGTGGCTGAGAGGTGACTGATGCCCGCCTAATTCATGGTTAGGTGGCAGGCTCACCGCCCGAGGCCGTCCGTTCCGACACTTCTCCCTCCGCACCTCCTCCAGGCTCCTGGGCACCTGCCACCTTCCCGAGGCACCTCTGGTGACCAGCCTCAGCCAGCGACATCTGGCCAGAAAGGGCAAAAACACTGCCATGCACAAAGGGAAATGGGATGGATTCTGCAGCGAGTCCGGAACTGCAACCAGTAAACTCGCTGCCAGAACCAATGAAAACAAAGGCTTGAACAACACTTACAGTTAAAAAGGAGAGTTTGTTGACCGTAGATATTATTCTAAGATGATTTTAGTTGGGGTTCGTTCAAGGTAGATCCAAAAAACACAAATTTAAAAAAATGTATTTTTTAATAAAGGATTATCTACCTAGCCTGTTTTTTTTTGGATCTACCTTGGCCGAACCCCAACTAAAATCATCTTAGAACACTTAAAGTTATTTTTTTCTAAAATTCATGATTTATTTTACAGCTTTTAAATGACATCATGCGGTGCAACGAACATCCTTCAGAATGAGGATGGTCGCAATTTTTAATGAAACTTTAATATTCAGGGCCGTCAAATCTACTGCCTGATGTCGTTCCGAAATTCTTGAAATCGACTTCATACGGAGGTCGTAAATGACATTTGGCCACAACGCCGAAGTATATACAGAGACAAAACGGTGCATTCAACGAAGTTATTGTTCTTGTGACAATTTGAAATATCAATTCCTTTTAGAAAAGATTTGCAGGGTATGTATCATTTAATGCTTATTTTATTCATTTTTCTGTCATAATTGTTTTTTTTTAATTTGTAGTTCGGGAGGACCACGTCTGGCGGATCCGCTAAATTTTATAAACAGGCGCATTATTTAGTGGCAACATATCTTAAACTGGGAAAATTGACTACCCATTTAGGAATTGATATCTCATGCAGCGAATACTTGATGGAATTATCTCAAAGACGATATATTGAAATCTATCTGAGGATCATGGAACTTTTTAATTCAAATGTAAAGTTCACACCCATGGAAACCAAACTAAAATAGTATATTTAACTAATTGTGTGTTTCGAAATATCTCTATCTAGTTAGATTTAAAGACGCATTGATGAATGCTGTAAGAACGGAAATGGTTAATCCGCAACTCTGCCAATCATTGAATTAGCTAGTAATAGATTCATATTTTATATTGAAAATTCATAGAGCCTTTATCTGGGATTCCATGATTTTTTCAGTAAACCTGTATTTTATCAAAAAGAAATTGACATAAATACTGATTTTAGTTGTGGTATTTAATCCCAAGTTGATTTTTTTTTTTTTTTTTTTAATGGCGGGTCAACCTTTGGTCATTAATACCAGGGAGATATTTTTAGAAGCGGGAAGATATTTTCAAGAATATTTTCTTAGCAATAGGTGAGGTATAATGAATTGTTAATGCGAATAGTTATTATGTGGATGTACATAGTCATTTCTTTGTGCTAGGAAACTATGAAATTTATAAGAAAGAAAAAATTGAGAGAGAATGGAAAAGAAGCATACTGAAAATGCTTCTAGATAAGATTTAATAGCCTGCCCTCTTTCAGAAAGGTCATTGCAGAGTCGATGACATTATCGTCATCCAATAGAATTTCATCTAGAGTCCCATTTATATTATATTAAAATCCCACGTTGATTTTATACAGGAAATGCAAGGGAATAGAATAAAAATATCTCACTACCTCAGCCGGGACTCGAACCCGGGTCTCCTGCTTTCCGGGCTGGAAATTTTTTAATTTTTTATTAATCAAAATTAATAATATAAGCAATTAATGAGAGGGAGTAGAATAAAAAATCTATCTGTCCCAGCCAGGAATCGAACCTGGATCTCCTGCTATCCGGGCCGGTGCATTTACCAGTTATGCTACCAGGACGCGCTTGTTATCTTATTCAATTCCCTCTACACTATAATATAATATAAGGGATTATTATTGGTAAGAATCAAATAGGATTAATTTATAGTCCTTTGAAATCTTGAATTTGATCAAATGACCATTTAAAANGATATCCTAGATTTTTTCATATGTAAAAATCTTATTACCTACCCTAAGATGATTTTAGTTGGGGTTCGGTCAATGTATATCCAAAAAAGATAAATTTAAAAACTGTATTTTTAAAAGGATTATCTGCCAGAATAAAGGCAGATAATCCTTTTAAAAAAATACATTTTTTAAATTTGTAGTTTTTTTTTTTTTGGATCTACCTTAACCGAACCCCAACAAAAATCATCTAATAATAATATCTATGGTAAAAAAAACCACTCCTTTCGTGGTATTTGAAGTATGAAATTGTCTGAAATACGATAGGAATATACCCATATAATTTTTAAAATTTGTCATTTAACAGTAGGAGTATTTATCTTTTCTATTTAAAATTTGAAAAAAATAAAATAAATAAATAACGCCTGTTAAAAAACATACATTATAATAAGTAAAATGAAGGAGTTGGAAATTGATAATTTTCAGACACTCAGTTTTACTTGAACCCATATTTTCTTCTTTCTTGAGGGAAGGGAATATGCCCTTATCCGAGTAATGATAGGCCCAGTGAATATTTACGGCTTCGGAGGCGTAAAACTAATTGGAGTTGGCGTACTCATGCTGGCGTGAAAAAGCGCGCAACAGCTCCGCTTCTTGCAGATCTCCTTTGCCGAGAAGCTGAGGAAGTGTCGTAACCGATTCCTTTCAGTCCTCGACTTTTTTTATTTATTTTTTAATTAGTTTTCATCTCGCCTGAAAAACCTCTCCCCTGACCAGCCAATTGAATTCAACGCACGAATCAAATGCCCTAGTCCACGTGACCTAAGAAAGATGTTAATGCCCTAAAAAATCTGATTCTTCTTTTTTACCACTCCTTTACTGTCAATTGCTTTCAATGGAAACATAAAAGTAAACATAACAACTATGCTCTGAGACGAGTTGTTTTGATTTATGGAGATATAATGTATTTTTAAATACGGTCTACGGAAAACGTAATTATGAGAATTACCACCTTAATTTATTAAACAGAATAGATGCTAAACAATTTGAGTTGTACTGTCCCAAAATACATACAAAGTTGCTGCCTTGAAAAAAAAAAACCCTATTAGATTGTTTTGAAAAGTTGGTAACTGGTTTTCGTCTATCTACATGTGCCCTCGAAAAGTAAATACTGAATAATATCTTATTACACCAAGTGTTTACTTTGTATTACTCGGTTTATAACCTAACATTATTATAACCAGTCTTAGTCAAATTTTTAGTTATAGCCCGGCTGCCACATATTCCCCCCCCCCCTCCTATACTTTTTGGAAAAAAAAAACGGGGGGGGGGGGGGGGGGGAGAACTTGGTTAATCACAATTTTTCTGGATATAATGTAACATATCTCTTGGAAAAATCAAGAAACTATATGAGAGGTACTCATTTTTAAAAAAAATGGGTTTCATATATTTGGACATACAATTACTCAATATAGATTATACTTATTTCATGTATAATTTTTTCTTGTTTTTGTTTATATGTTTTAATTATTTTTCAAATATTTTTCTTCATTATATTCAAATTTTATTTTTACAGATATCGTTACTTGAGTTATTTCCGTTCACTTATTTGCTTATTTACTTATCTGATGGGACATTTTACCAGAAGATTTCCACTTTTCTGAAGAAATTCGATAGCAAATGGCTAGATTATGGGCAAACTACTTTTCCGGTTGCTGAAAGGGTGCAATTTGAAAGAAAAAAAAATCCAAGCTGGGCCTTTTTGGAATTTTGAGGATGTTTTGTATTATGAATTTGTTCCTGATGGATACTCTATGTATCTGAACTCAACTGAAAAGATTGAATGCGAAGTTAGTTCCAAAAAATACAATTTAAAAAATGTGTATTTTTTTACCATAACAAAAAATCATTTAATTAATAAACCCATTTTTATTTTATGCAACTCGCATTATTTTCCTGGTTAAATACTTATTGCGAATAGTAAACAGCCTGTTACTTCCACCTTAAATTAATTTTAAATTTATTTCAAGAGAAAATATGTAAACATCTTGAAAATCAAAATCATAACCAAAAATTGGTATTTAACGTTTCTGGACTAGAGGAATCCAAAAATAATTTCGCGGTTTTTTTTTTTCATCTACATTATGTATTGCATACAAGAAACATACAAATAAGTTCCTTTTTTAGTTTGGATAGATAGTGTTCATTAGGTTGTTGCTATTTACGAATGTCTACGCTTTAAAACCCAATGTCAGAACCTCATGTCATAAAATGAATGTCTTCCGCATCTGAATGCATCAACATGGTGGCATGCAAATATTAAATCGTAAAAAATCCTGACCTGAAACGTTGGAATGAGTTACCCACCAGCTAGTTATTAAACGGAGCAGACCATGTACTTCTTTGACCCGGAAAGAAAATAAGTAGTCTAGATTTTGTATGCAGTATGAGATCTAGAACTTAGATGCAGCTTTATCTTTATCACCAAGTTTCACTTTAAAATAAGCAAAAGATGCTTGTCTGACAAATATACTGATGATTGTCCTTTGACTGGGACTGGTAAAACTGCCACATACATAACAAAACGAATAGGGGTTGTTTTTGCACTTTCGACTTGTAGAAGAAGAGGTAGCTATAAGGAAACGTGTCAGTTTAAACACACTTTGTAGTTCTGTACACTTCCGTAACGAAATACTAAATACTGCTTACCGATACACAACGTTTCACCACAGTATAACAAAGGTAACTAAACAGGCAGGTCTAGACCAGCATGAGCCCCACCCACATAAAAACAGAACGTGACGTGATAGAAGAAAACTAAAAACAGTTTTGAAACCATCATGCCTAATTCTATTAAAAAACAGCTAAAAAATCTAACTCAACAAAAATTGAGTTTCAAATTGTTCCCCAGTGATATAAATATCAGAATCTATACTTCACGCTTATTAAAATATACTTATATTTTCGTAACTATTATAATTAAAAGTTTGGCCTTTCTCAACTGATTTCAGCCCTTAACGAACTTATCCAATGGCAAAAAAAAAAAAGAAAGCTAACCTATAGAATTAGATTGCAAAAATAAAAAGCAGTGGCTTCTAGAGTATTAACAGATATATTCATAAACATAAATATAAGTTATCATACCTTCTATTATCCGTCTTCATATGTATTCCCTATCACTGTCTGTATTCAACAAGTGACAAGGAACACATGTATTCGGTCAAGAAGATGGACAATGTCCGAAAGCGCTCGCCAACAGAAGATGGTGTGCAGAAACCAATGAAGACGGATAATAGAAGGTATGATAGTTCTATATTCATTGGTAGTGAAAATAACCTTTAAGATAAATATAAGTCATGTTTATGTGAGTCAATTATAAAAGTGATAAGTAAAAAATAAATAAAATAAAATAAATAAATAATATAAAGTAGGTTATTCATTCATTGAAGGACATTTACATACCCTATATTCTCGGCTAAAAATACTCTTATCTAAATTATCTCTCATTTAATATCTTGGCTTTTCTAAGACTTGGCTTTTTTTCTTCTTCAAGTGTTAGGTCCATAAGGGTTCATGCAGGGAGGGGCTATCTACTGTCTACCATCCAATTCTAAGCATCCATGACTCAGGACAACCTGTTATTCATGAAAGCCTGCTAGGGCGGGATTTGAACCCGCAGCGTCAGGGCTACGAGACCCGGACGGATCCCACGAGGTACCCTGGCGCCCCCATACTAGGCTTTGTCTGAAGACGGAAGTACGTACAGGCAGTGTGGACTGCAGGTAATGCACAGGCGAGACGAGGGGTAGGCGACTTTTGGTGGAGTGGGGAACACCCACAAAAGGGTAGGTTATAATTTGTGTAGAGAACAGTCAGTCACCATGCGAGCTCTCCTTCTCTTCGCAGTTATTTATCATCTCGCTCTAGAGGTTAGTAAACTCATCAAGCTTCTTATTTCGTTAGAGTAATTTGAACTGATCGCTTCTATAAATAAACTCGAGAACTAATGAAATAAAAGTAAAAGTTATAACAAAATATCTATAGTCCTTTTATTCATCAACACCACTAATGCGTTAATTTTAATTATTACTTATAAATCTTGACTTATCAAATAGAAAACTTTTATTTTCTGTTTATTCCTTCCTATGAAATGCTTTGAGAGCGTAGGGGGAAAAAAAAAAAATGATTTACCCTCAGGCTACCGAATGTTATGGAGAGAATAGAAAAAATATCATCTTGACAGTGCTATTCGAATTAGTAATTATTGTATATTTATATTTAAACTTTTAATGCCATAAAACCCACATTTTTCATAGATTTTTCAGAAGACAAAAAAATAAATCATAATTCATTGTAAAGTTTTTAATAAATTTACAAATAGTGAGACTTATAAGCAATATTATTGACCTCGAATGAAATATGTTAGATAAAATTTATATTAAAGCATTAATTGTTTTCAAGTATGTCTTTTGGACAATTGAGGCTTCGTTATTACTGCCTTTTCAAAAACCACTAAAGTGTTGCTCTATATATCCTTGATTCGACCAGTCTTCGTCTTAGATTCCTAGACCGTGCTACACTCCGAAAACCCAAACAGATGTGGTTCTAGGATATATAAATAGGTTTATCTAAAGGAAAAAAAAAACAGTAAGAAAAATATATAGGACCGGGAACACTTCTGCACTCTGGCGAACTAGGAGAAGTTGGCAGATAGAGGAGATTCTAAAGAGTGAGGATGGAAGTGCGACACACGAGAATAGGTGAAATTAGATGGTTGGCTCATGAGGAAAAACTGCCTCTTGAAGCAGGGCCAATGAGTTGCTGAAGAGACGATAGAAGAAGAAAGTACGTCCAAAAAATAAATGCCTGGAAATAGTGGCCGCGCCCTGCCTTCGATGACGGGTAATCGAGAAGCCTGCAATAGTTTTAGTTATCGGGCATAAAATTATATCTTGAAGATAAGATTTTACTGATATATAAGAAATATACTGTTATTGTTATTTTTCTCCTTTATGTTGATTAAGCAACAATTACATCAGTTGATGCATTCTTTTTTCTTATTTCCTGTCAGATAAAACCCTTCTTCTGATGTCTGCTATCATTTTAAATTAACCATTTTGTACTATTTTTCTTTATTTATTTTTAATAGGCATGACAACCACAGGGGTCATGTATATGGTATATTGCAATAACGTTATGTATAACAATTAGTAGCCGAAAAGAAAACTAGCCCCACATACCGCCAGACCCCCCGATACAACTAAACGGCCTATCTTACCAAGTTAAGCTATCTCAGTACTTTTCGTACTTGCTGGACACTATTTTTTTTTTCGGCTCTTGAAGAAGGATATACCCGAAGGTGAGCCGACCAGGTCATTAGAATCGGTTGTAGGACTTATTCCTTAAGGTTCCTTTAACTGCCGCCCAAAACCACCAAAAAGACCCCAAGATGTTCAGCCCAAGTCAAACGGGGTCCACCCATACATCTTACAGCTCCACCTATCATCTCGGTTAAATATATATATATATAATGTAAGCCGAAACGTTGGCAGATAATCCTTCATTAAAAAAATACATTTTTTTAATTTGTGTTTTTTTGGATCTACCTCGACCGAACCCCAACTAAAATCATCTTAGAATAATATCTACGGTCAACAAACTCTCATTTT